>CP139509.1:490902301-491010490 GCA_021014915.2 Artemisia tridentata subsp. tridentata | reverse complement strand
TTATGGAGGTCACCACCCTCTCTTGTTCCTTCTAAGCTCCGCCTTTGCACGCATGGAAGGATATGTTGAGTGTAGTTGTTCTTACGGAGATGGTACGCTAACGCGTATAGTCCGCATTCGGGTCACGAACCCGACCAATGGACGCTACCAACACTCAAGTCCATCACGAATGGGCTCAAGCCCATTACGCGTGGGCTATCTCGGTAAAGACTTGGGCTTACAAGGGCCCAAAGTCCAAATTCTATTATTAGTCTTGATCTCTTATTTACGGATAAGGATGGATATACCGATGGAGGCGGGATACGCCGAAGGGTAAGGAACACGTAACCTATGAGGACTTCGTGTATATATATAGGATATCTCGGCTCATTAAAGGTACGATCGACAACCCTAACTCTTAAACTAAAACCCTAAAACCGATTATTTACTCTCACGCCGGAGGATAATCGTGGGGAAACAATCCCACGATAAGCCTAACGGTGTCTTTTTGTTTTCTTAGTGCGCAGGTCTCAAGCATTAAGATCTAATTGGTACGGAAACAAGGAACGCCCAACTTTTGTATCAACAAGTGGAGCCATCCGTGGGACAAGACACTAAGATCCCTACGAAGAACTAGAATGACGAAGCATGGAAACCCAAATCAGCGGACTCCGCAGATAAAGAAAACGCATGACGACCTACTAGGGAAGAAGCAGCAAACTGATTCAGCCGCTAAGCAGGCCTCTGGAACAACCAGTGCGCCCAAAAGCCTAGGATCATACTCAGATCTAGCTTTTACTCCAGTAGAACCGATCACAAGGACTACCCATGCTGCTACAACTACCACTAGCGCGGTAGATCTACTGCGCACTCCTCTCACCATGCCAGAATTAAACTTCACTGAGCCGCCAAATGCGCCAGCCCGAAACAAAGGTCCTGATTTGGAAACAGACATCCTCGCGCTAGAAGGAGTCGCGCCTGAACTAACGCCAAGTGATTTTGTGTCCCAAAACTACGAAACCTTGGTTGCGCTGATGCGAGAGGAAGCAAAAAAGAGGTCAAGTCAGAGTCTGCACGCCAGAATCGACTTCGACCCTGAGCATGAAGCATCCCCACCGCGTTACCGAAAGGAGAGGCGCGAGAAGGATAGCCGCCGACATCCAGTGTTTACTACGATCGGGAGGAAAATGGCGGATGATGAAGCAGCCGGCTCGCAGTATATGGAAGAGCATGAAGACAATGAGCGGCGCACCAATGTCCACGCTAGGCTTGGCAGTCGCAGGGTTCACGACAGACTGGGGCGAAGATACTCCCCAAGCGAAAGTCCTCCAAGCTCGGATTCCGATGACAGCAGGCGCAAGCACCGCAGAAGAGCAAGCTCGGATTTCGATGACAGTAGGCGCAAGCGCCGAAAAAGAATAAGCCCATCCTCAAGTGACTCCTCGGACAACGAGGACGAAGAAACAGGACACTGGAAATCAAGGGGAAGATACCGCGACCAGGAGGACGAAGACATGTCTCGTCCCTGGCGCCGCCAAAAAGTTGATGCGTTCACTCGGCGCATCAGCGATTTTTCGAAAAATAAGAGAAGGCGCATGCCTGCTAATGTCAAAACTTATGATGGGACAGGTGATCCTGATGACCACCTAAAAATTTTCGAATCAGCAGCCACTATCGAAAATTGGCCACAACCTGTGTGGTGCCACATGTGTAATTCCACATTAGTAGGAAACGCGCGAAACTGGTTCAGTAAGCTTCCACGTAGAAGTATCAGTGGTTTTGAAGAGTTGCGGAAGGCGTTTCGTTTGAACTTTACTCAGAGGAAGAAGTGCGCCAAAAACCCTGTCGAGCTCGCTAGGGTAAAACAGCGCCAAGGGGAATCCACAAGCGCTTTCATGGAGCGCTATAAGGACGAATGCATACACGTCAAGGCGTGCCCAGAAATACTAAAGATCTCAGGGTTTATGAACGGAATCAATAACCCAGAACTGATAAAAAAGTTAAATGATAGGGTTCCCCAAACCTTTGACGAACTCATGAAGCGCACGAGGTCCTTTATCCAAGGAGAAGCAGCCGCTGCGGATAGCAAGAAAGGCTACTCAAACTATAGGTCACAGGAACAGCCCAGGAGACAATCCAACGACCAGAGTAGCAACCATAACAAAAGCTACCGCAGTCAGGGGAGCGGAAGGGGAAACGACAAGTATACCCCATTAACGAAGACTCCAAAGGAGATATTTGCGACGGAAGGCGCGAACTTTCCGAGACCCCCACCAATGCGCACTCCAGAAGATCGGCGCGTAGGGAACGGATACTGCGAATATCACGGACAGAAGGGCCATACCACCAATGAGTGTGTCCAATTGCGCCAGTTAATTGAGAAGTTAGTAAAAGAAGGCAGATTGGACCATCTAGTTAAGAACATCAAAGATGGAAAAGACAAACAGAAGACCGGGGGCAAAAGAGAAGCACCTAAGGACAAGGCTGACACGATCTACATGATACAATCATGGCAGCGAAAGACTAGGCAAAAGGTCGGCCAGAAATTTTCTCATGAAAGCGAAATCTCTTTCCCGACCTTGGCTGCGGACAACGCAATGGCGGAACCACTCACCATTGAGATAAATGCGGGGGGTCACGATATCCACCGCATATATGTTGATGGAGGGGCATCAGCGGATATAATGTATGAGCATTGTTTCAAGAGATTGCGCCCTGAGATACAAAGACAGTTAAGCCCAGCCACGACTTCGTTGACTGGCTTCACAGGAGAAAAGATATGGCCTATGGGGCAACTGCGACTACTAGTCGCTGCCGGTAATAAGGAACACTCCACGACAGCCTGGATGAATTTTATGGTGATCAGATCTCCTTCACCATACAATGGTATTATTGGAAGACCAGGAATTTCGGCAATGCGCGCAGTACCGTCCACAGCACATGGGATGCTCAAATTCCCGGTAGAAGGTGGCATTGTCACTATCTACAGTAGCGTTGCGCCACCAGGAGAGTGTAACACGATTACATGTGAGACGACGCACACACCAGAACAGAGCGCAGCTAAAGTACCAAATTTGAAGGTCGCAATTCATCCTGACTATCCGGAGCAAGAAGTATCGATTGGAGGATCGTTGTCCGACAAAGGAAGAGCGGCCGTGTGCGCGCTCTTGCAAAGGAATCTGGATATCTTTGCATGGGAACCAAAGCACATGACTGGTGTGCCACGCTCGATTACAGAACACAAGCTGAAAATCCGACAAGGATATTCCCCAGTAAAGCAGAAAAAACGCGGCCAGGCTCCAGAGCGCGCAAAAGCCATTCTGGAAGAAGTACACAAGCTTGTGGACGCAGGCATTATGCGAGAAGTCTATTACCATGACTGGCTCTCCAATCCAGTAATGGTCAAGAAGAGTGATGGTAGTTGGCGGATGTGTGTGGATTTCACTGATCTCAACAAAGCATGTCCACAGGATTGCTACCTGATTGAACAAATATTCGTCAACCAAGCCTTCGATGGTGATCAAAGGAATTATGGGGTGTTGAGATTGCGCCAAGCTTGTTCTTAACCTGAAAATAAGAAATACAAAGACACTACGTTAAGTGATTGCGCAGGGGTTGGACCCTGCGAACCACCTCCGGCGTGCGAGTAAGTATGTGTGATGGTAATGTAGGTCGTAAATTTAGAGAGTGAGGTTAACTTGAAATTCACTTACATTGTTCATGGCCCGACTATGCTATTTATAGGTGAGAAATAGGACATAGTGGGCGGTTGCACATAGTTCGGAGATCATGGGGGCGTCCCATGAAAAGTGGTAACCGCTAGGGCTTTGTAGCCCACGATCTCTGTTTTGGCGGGAAGCCAAAGGATAGAGGAGACGTGGGTTTGACCAGGTCTGGATGATCCTTCGTGTTAGTCCCTTCGTCAGGAATACCCCGAAGGGCTTAGGGCTTCGATTGGCGGATTCCCACATGGTAACCATTCGCAGGCGAATGGTTTTACGCCAATGAAACGTATTAAGGAGATTAACCTGGGCCTCCGAAGGGAGGGCTTTCTACAGGCTCGAAGGGGAGTCCTTCGACCCGTTAGGAGGGTACATCATCAAGCCCCCCAGTCGAAGGCGATATATACGTACGAGTATAAATTGCTTTTGACTCAAAAAATCTGCTACACTCTATCCCATCTGTCACAAGGCCGAACGAGATAAAGATAAATGTTTCAAGAAATTATGCGCAATAAATGCGGCTAATAACTCTCCAACTACTACACCCTAGGCTGCAGCAGCTACTATATCGGTAATTCCAAACTTCTTTTCAAAATTGAAAAATGGTTTGAAATCCGTATTCTACTCAAAGTCTCAAACTATGAGTACACGTGGACGGTTAGGGTAAATTTCCAATAGATATGCATAAACTCTTTCTAGTCCCTACCTGATCATACTTTTTGTTTGCGCCCAAAATACACATACACAGTACGGTGCTTTGTGCTTCTTCAAAAATTTTAAGGTAATTATCCCTCCTCGTTCTCATTGTTACAAATACGATATGAGTATGGCAGCCAAAAGGATTATCAGGCAGCAAAAATGTGCCTTATCAGAACAGGCTTTAATGGAGTTTTTAAGAAAATACCCTATGCCCAAAGAAGTTAAAATTATGTTACCAAACAAAAACCAAAGTATCTTTGATGCCCCTGCTGGATATGTTGGGTTGTATGTTCATGCTTTTACGGAATCCAACTTTAGGATTCCTATTCATCCACTAATCTTAGAATTTTTACAGTATTATCAAGTACATATCTCTAGGTTGAACCCGTTTGGCCTAGCCAAACTAACCACCTACATTGTTGTATGCAAAGCTTATGGCTATGAACCCACGCTTAACGTGCTTAGAGGCTTTACCAACCTTTGCCCTGGTGGTGATTGGTTAACTTTAGGCAAAAGAAGTGAACCTGATGTTCCCTGTTTAATAACAAAACCTTTTGCCAACATAAGAAAATGGAAAGGTTTGTTTTTCTATGTGCAAGACACTATCATACCTCCCAAGTATCCAGCGTTGCTAGACAAAGACTTTCGTTTTGACGAGAAACGTTTTGATGATCCTTTGCCACACTTCGTCAGAAGCTATCCCCTTTACCAACGTCTTGAACGTCACCCATTTGACGTGCAAACTTTTCCTGAGCCGATACTGTTTATGGCGGGGATTGTAGATCATTGGGAAGGCTCTCCACTGGAACCCGCGATAATCTGCAATGGGAAAAGTATGCGCATACCTATTAAAATAAAGTAAATTACTTATCTGATGATATTTATCTCTTCTTTTTGTATTTCTGCAGGGATGGCATTCAGGAACTTCGTCGTGGCTCGTGGTGTTAGAGAAGTTAGTTTTGTCCCCAAAGAGCCAGAAGAAATAAGCTATGGGGTAGGTTCTCCATCCATGTCAATTGAGAATGACAAACCCCCGCCGTTTGTGGAAACTGTTGCAGATTCCGATGACCCCCTTATCAAGGAATTTCAAACGAGGCTCGCAAGGTCCTCCGGTGTTTCAAACAAGAAAAGTAGTAAAGCAAAGGCTGTCATGTCTGTAAAGAGCCCTCCAAAGAGGAAATTAGCCCTTCCCACTCTTCCAACGAGAGTTGTGAAAGCCAAAGGATCACACTCTAAAACTTTTATACCCACTCCTCTAACGATCCCTTGTGATCCTACTCCAAGTAAGCTAGCATCTTTCATGCGTATCGAAAGCCATTCGCCATATAACTTGTTTTCCATGCTTTTTCAGGCCTTCCCGATGTTGTGGAACTTCCTAATGCACATGCCTGTCGACAATTGGTTGACAAAATGACGCCCACCAGCTGGAAAGGAGTTTTGAATAACATGTCTATTGAAGAACTCTGCGATTTTCACTCCAAAAGTTACGCTAAGCAGGTTGTTTTGGATAATCATCTTAATTCGCGAACAAGGGAATTAATGCAAACGTTGTTGGATGCGAGGGTAAAAATGGATGCTATTTTAGCTAAAGAAAAAGCTAAGGATCAGGGATATGATAAGTTGGAGGCTAAGTGTAAAGAGGTGATGGAGGACTTTGAGAAGAACCCCTTCGTACGAGATATGCGGGTCAAAATTAACAGACTCGAAATCCAACTGAAAGAATCCCAGGAGAGGTGTAATAAATTGAAGATTGAGGAGTCCAAAGTTTCCATCTATAGAGCCCAAATTGCCGCGCTTGAGTCTAAATGTACAAGCCTGGAGGTTGAAAGGTCTAGGCTAGCTGAGCAGGAGATTAACGTTGTTGATAAACTCCATGATCTTGAATCCCAACTGCAAATCTTGGAGAGGGACCGAGCTGAGGTAGTTTCAAGAGTTGTTCCTCATGTTGCTATGGAATTGTATCGTAGCGATGAGGTAGGGGAAGTTATTGGGAGACTTGTGAACGCAGCCATCTTCTACGGAACGTGCACCGCCTTGGAAGAAGTTGCCAAAACAAAGAAACCCGTTGTTCTGTCGGAGGTGTCTTACTATCGCCCCAATTCGGAGCGAGAGTTTGATGAAGCTGGTGATGCTTTTATTTCAACAAAGTACCCATATCTTTCCGAAGTGACCAAAGATCCATTGGCTTCAATTAAGGAGCTGTTGGCAAAGAAGCCTATGAAGATCCAACCTTCATCCTCAACAAGGAAATCCAACTCTGCTCTACCTTGAAATGGTCCCCACCATGCTATAATTTTATCTTTTATTCCTGTTTGAACAATTTATCTTTTGTGTCGCTGGGCTTCGACCAGTAACTTTAGACAATCGTCCTTTTTGTGACTAAGACTTCACGTAGCCTTTGTTTGTGCTAATTTAGTGGAATATGTCCCACTCTTTTTGTCATGTTTATCTTCTCTTACGCTCACTTCCAGAGCGTACACATACAACCTAAGGTTATAACCTTATTGTGTGTATTTTGGACCAAGATTTTAAGCAATCGTATAATTTGATTGCGACAGAGGGTCGCGACCCACTCCGTCTTTATCCTTAAGTAGCAAAGGGCTTTTAATACCCTAAGACTTCATAGGAAAGTTAATGTGAATTATACTGGATGTTACATATATACAAGGCTTGTGCCTTGCCACATCCTTCGACATTGAAACTTTTACACTACTTGGCTGGACAAATCTTTGTTGTAAAGAACGAAACAAGAGATTTGAGGGAAATGCGTTATATCATTAATTGGGTAGGGAGGATTACATCATTTTAAGAAATGAATACTAGGACACCTACCATTAATGCTTCTTTCCCCGAATGAGAAGAATGCGTTACATGAAATTGGAAAAACAAGATGAGTAGTAAGTTTTATATGTAAAACTTACGAAGGTTAGTACCGTTCCAAGTTCTATCCATGACTTCCCCTTTAAGCGTT
Organism: Artemisia tridentata subsp. tridentata; assembly: GCA_021014915.2. Taxonomy (NCBI): domain Eukaryota; kingdom Viridiplantae; phylum Streptophyta; class Magnoliopsida; order Asterales; family Asteraceae; genus Artemisia; species Artemisia tridentata. The sequence continues at coordinate 491,003,119 of CP139509.1, read as the reverse complement.
GCGAGCTTGTACGCGCCATTGCCGTAGGCTTCTGATATAACGTAGGGCCCTTCCCACGTTGGCCCTAGTTTTCCTTCGTATTCGGCTTTGCTTGCACTATTCAGACGAAGGACATAGTCACCTGGCTTAAGTGTGGAAGGTCGAACTCGGCTGTTATAGTACTTTTCAATCTTCTGTTTGTGGGCAGCCTCCCTGATCGAAGCTATTTCTCTTCTTTCTTCCAGAAGATCAAGATTTTCTCGAACCTTTTCATTATTTGTCTTTTCTTCAAAGTTCACGATGCGTTCCGTTTCGATGCTTATTTCAGAGGGTATAACAGCTTCCGTTCCATAAGTGAGGCTAAAAGGAGTCTCCCCGTGGCTTGACTTAGGGTGCGTCCTATGTGCCCACAAAACTTGGGGCAACTCGTCTACCCACCCATGATGGCTTTGTCCCAATCTCTTTTCAATTCCTTCTATGATATCCCGGTTTGTAACTTCTACTTGCCCATTACCTTGGGGATGGTAAACGGAAGTGAATGACTGTTTGATCTTCAGACCTTCGCAGAAGGTTGGGAAACACCCCTTCGGCAAACTGCTTTCCATTGTCGGAGATGATAATGTGAGGGACACCGAAACGACAGATTATGTGTTCCCATACGAATTTCTCCATATGTCTTCCTGTCACTGATGCCAAGGGCTTCGCTTCAACCCATTTGGTAAAGTAGTCTATGGCTACAACCAAAAACTTTACTCCCCCTGGAGCAACTGGAAGGGGTCCGACTATGTCAATTCCCCATTGGCAGAAAGGCCATGCTGACGTAACGGAGGTCATGTCTTGCTTAGGCATTCTTGGGACCTTGGAATGGATCTGACACGCTTCACACTTTTGTATTATTTCCATGGCATCCCTGTGCATGGATGGCCAATAATACCCGAGCTTCATTACTTTTGAGACAACGGAGCGAGGGCATGCATGTAACCCGCAAGAGCCTTCGTGAACCTCGTATATGATATTCGAAGCCTGTTTTGGTCCCACACAACGAAGCCACGGTGATAAGAAGGATTTCCTGTATAGATTATCCCCAATAAGTCTATATTGGGGAGCTTTGATCCGGACCTTTCGAGCTAGTTTAGGGTCTTCTGGCAAGATGCCGCTGATCAAGTACTCCCTAATTGGAGTCATCCAGTTGGTGCCCTCCTCAGTTACAATGTCTGAAACTTCGCCTCGTTCAATTGACCTATCAGCCAATACTTCTACCAGAACCTCCTTTGTTAAATGAGCAAACGCCATTGACGCCAATTTGCTTAGGGCATCTGCTTTCTTGTTCTGATTTCTGCGGACATGTACTATATCATAGGTTTCGAAACCTTGGAGAAGTTCCTTAGCCTTTTCCAGATACTGTTTGATGGTGGGCTGTCTTGCTTCATAGGAGCCCTTGACTTGATTGGCAACTAGTTGGGAATCTACGAAAATGGACAGATTTTGAACTTCCATTTCTTTTGCTAGCCGAAGTCCCGCTAGCAGAGCTTCGTATTCGGCTTCGTTGTTGGTGGCTTCGAACTCAAATCGGAGTGCATAAGTATACTCTTTTCCTTCCGGGCTGACCAACATTAAACCCGCTCCCGAACCATCGGAACTTGAGGCTCCATCTGTGTACAGCTTCCATCCTTCGATCGTCTTCGAAGGCTGTCGCTTAGGGACCTCTTTGTCTTGGCTAGGTCCGGAAGGCGTTTCTGCTAGGAAATCCGCCAGTACCTGGCCCTTGACGGAGTTTCGACCTTTATATTCTATTTCATGCTCTCCCAATTCAATGGCCCATTTGGCTACCCTTCCTGATTTCTCGGGTTTCGACAATATCTGTCTGATAGGCTTATCAGTCAAGACTGTGATGGGATGAGCCTGAAAGTATCTTCGAAGGCGTCTCGCAGCATAAACCAAAGCAAGGATTAGCTTTTCCAACTCCGGATAGTTTAGCTCAGCTCCTTGTAGAACCCTGCTAACAAAGTATATTGGGACTTGTTTCTTTTCCCTTTCGGCTAAAAGCACCGCGCTGATGCTTTCGAAGGAAGTCGCAATGTACATGAACAACACTTCGCCTTTGATTGGGGCCGTCAGTGTTGGTAAGATTTCTATGAATTCTTTCAGCTTTCCGAAAGCTGCTTCCGCCTCGCAACTCCATTGGAAAGTCTTTTTATCTGTGCACCCTTTGAGTGTTTTGAAGAATGGTAAAGAACGATCTGCCCCTTTCGAAAGGAACCTGCTAAGTGCCGCAAGCTTCCCGTTGAGGCTTTGGACTTCCTTTAATGACTTTGGAGCCTGAAGATCAGTGATGGCTTTAACCTTCGAAGGATTGGCTTTAATCCCTTGCTTCGTTATCAAATGCCCCAAGAATTTCCCTTCCTCCATGCCAAAGGAACACTTTTTGGGGTTAAGTTTCATGTTGATTGCCCGTAATTGATCGAAGGTCTCTTGAATGTCAGAGAGGAGGTCCTTTTCGGTTCTGCTTTTGATTACCATGTCATCGACGTAGGCTTCCAAGTTCCTTCCGATTTGCTTATGGAAGGCCTTGTCTACTAAACGTTGATAAGTAGCCCCTGCATTCTTTAAGCCGAAGGGCATCTTCTTGTAACAATAGACACCCTTTCCTGTGTAAAAGGCTGTTTTCTCTTCGTCCTCCTTTGCCATTTGTATTTGGTGATACCCTTTGTAGGCATCAAGAAAGCATTTCAAACGGAACCCTGAAAGGGATTCGACCTTCCAATCAATTTCTGGTAGAGGGTAGCAGTCCTTCGGGCAGGCTTTGTTGATGTCGGTGAAGTCAACACACATACGCCACCCTCCATCGCTTTTCTTTACCATTACTGGGTTAGCAACCCAAGTTTGGTATTTCACTTCTCTGAGGATTCCAGCTTGTACAAGCTCATCTACCTCTTTACAGGCGGCTGCACTTCTTTCTGGTGCTAGGCTTCGTCGTTTTTGCTTAATTGGTTCGATGTGCTTGAACTCGTTAAGCTTATGTTCTGTACCGAAAGGATTTCCATCGATCATGAGAGTCCTAGGAACCCCGGTCATATCTGAATACGTCCATGCGAATACGTCTTTGTTGGCTCTGAGAAGCTTCTCCAAGTCTGCTTTGAAGTTAGCAGGGAGTTGCTTTCCGATTACCACCGTTTGCTCTGGATAGAGCTCATTTACTATGATACGTTCTTCGGCATCTGTACAGCTTAGGATGACCTTCGGAGGCTCCTCCGGATTCTCTCTAATCTTTTTAAGGTTATCTCCCGTATGTTCTTGATTGTAAGTGGAGAGGACGGTGCCTATCCCATATGGTGTATGGAATTTTACCGCTGCGTGTATGGTAGAGACTACGATTCCCATTTTTTGCATTGCGGTCCTTCCTATCAACAAGTTGTAAGGAGAGCTGGACCTTACGATAGCGAACATGAGGGTTTCTGTCCTTGTGAGCTTGCCTTCTCCAATCGTTATTTCCAACGGAACTTCTCCCAGAGGCCATGAATGCTCGCCAGAAAACCCTACCAAAGGTATCTTCGAATCAATTCGTTGTGACCTGATTGTAGAATTAAGTTTGAGGAAACAGTGCTCGTAGATGATTTCGCAGGAGCTTCCGCAGTCCATATAGGCTCTATTCACTTCCCGGTTGGAAATGAGGACTTTGATTACGACCGGATCATTTGAAGGGATTTGACCTGCGAGAGGAGGAAAAGTCACCTCCCCTACTCCGTTTCCCTCTGTTACCTTTCTTTTCAAGCTGGTTTCGCCCCATCGGACCATGAGTATGGGGGCTTCGGGAGGAGTGGTGTCGATTGTCTCTTCCTTTTCCTTCTTTATACCTTTAATCAAATGTGCTAATTGCCCGGACTTCACAGCTTCCTCTATCTGTTTCTTCAGCTCTCTACAACTATTTGTGTCGTAACCATAATTTTCGTGGAAGTGACAGTACTTGCTGGTATCCCTGTTCTTTCCTTTACTTGTCATACGGGGAGGCGTTTCGAAGGCTTTGGCTGCCCTCTCCGTAGCAAGTATTTTCTTTGGAGACTTCGTTAGACTGCTTAACAAACCATGGCTGGGGCCTTTGTTATACGGAGAAAAACCTGCCTCTGCTCTTGTTCTTGTTCTTGGACCCCTCCCACGAAGAATGCTTCGAAAACTTGTTGTTGCTATCTTTATCTATCGGAGCTCCATTAGTGGATACCTCTTTGGCTTCGATCCAAGTATACGTTTTCTCGGTCAGCCCCTTGTAAGTTGTCGGAAGGTCGGTGGACAAGAATTCCACCAAACTCCGATTCCGAAGGCCATGTACGAAACCGGAAATACGTTGATCTTCGTGAAGACCCAAAATTTGCAAAGTCTCATCGGTGTACCTAGTAACGAAAGCCCTGGTGCTTTCATTGTCTTTTTGTTTGATGTTGTGCACCGTTAAATGAGTCCTTGTGAATTTCTTTTGCTGACTGAAGTGCGACCGGAACTTAGCTTTGAGATCATCAAGATTGACGATGCTACCGGGCTTTTGCCCATTCCACCAAATACGAGCAGAATCCCGAAGGGTGTATGTAAACATGTGACAGGCCACCGGCATAACCCACTTTTGCATTTTGATAGCCCCTTCGAACAAGTGTAAGAAATTGTCCGGATCCCCTTTCCCATCATAAGTCCCGACATGTGAAGGCATTTTCAAACCATCAGGCAATGGGTAATCTTCTATCCATCTAACGAAGGGTGTAGCTGAACCCATAGGGTCTGAATATAGACAATTATAAGGTGGTGCGTACATGGGGACTGTATTGTATGGATTGCTGTTTGGGGGCATTCCCATAGGAGTTTGGCCTGGGTAGGACTGATAAGGTGTGCTCATGGCAAACGGGTAACTGTTTCCCATGGCGTATGGAGGGTACGCCATAGGGTGGCCGAAGGGCATGCTCCCATAATTTTGAGGGAAGCTTGGGTTATTAGGCTGTCCATTTATAGGAGGATATAAATTTTGAGGATAAGACTGAGTTTGGAACGGGGGGTACATACCGTTGGGAGGAAGATTTCCTCCCATATTGATTGTAGACGGATTGCCTTCTACGCCTGACGCGTGAGAAGGCTGCAACGGAACCCCGGCTTCAGTTCTTCCAAGATGAGCGGCTAGTAATGGAGGTAAAGTCACCCCCCTTTCTTCCCTAAGCTGACTCCTACCGTTAGAGCCTTCGGCAACCGCCCCTTCTCTTCTTGTCGGAGCCCTCTCGGGGACTCCTTCGAAACCAACAGACCTTTTGCTTAGCCTTCGGCCAACTGGAGAACCAATTCTTAAGGCCGATAGGGTTGGTCCTTGGGTCGGAGGCCTAGGTTCCATCTCCATTTCCTCATCATACTCATCACTCGAGTATTCCAACTCCTTTCGTACCTCAGCATTCCTGACTTGTCTGTTACGAGCCCTTAAAAGGGTTTCTAACACTTCTTGGTTGGCTGATGTCGAAGCATGATTGTTGGTTGTGATTTCTGGGTGAGAACGTGTTGTGAAAGTGGAGGCGGTTATTGGGGGAAGGTTGTTAGGGTCGTCGACTGGTATTGGTGTTAAGGTAGAGAAGCCCGGTGGGGGAGTATCTTCTCTCCCTTGATCCATGCCGGAATAATAGTGAAATTGGTTGGTAGGTTAAAAGCTCGGAATTAACGAGACCAATTGTAGCGGTCCCACGGATGGCGCCACTGATTGAACAAATATTCGTCAACCAAGCCTTCGATGGTGATCAAAGGAATAATGGGGTGTTGAGATTGCGCCAAGCTTGTTCTTAACCTGAAAATAAGAAATACAAAGACACTACGTTAAGTGATTGCGCAGGGGTTGGACCCTGCGAACCACCTCCGGCGTGCGAGTAAGTATGTGTGATGGTAATGTAGGTCGTAAATTTAGAGAGTGAGGTTAACTTGAAATTCACTTACATTGTTCATGGCCCGACTATGCTATTTATAGGTGAGAAATAGGACATAGTGGGCGGTTGCACATAGTTCGGAGATCATGGGGGCGTCCCATGAAAAGTGGTAACCGCTAGGGCTTTGTAGCCCACGATCTCTGTTTTGGCGGGAAGCCAAAGGATAGAGGAGACGTGGGTTTGACCAGGTCTGGATGATCCTTCGTGTTAGTCCCTTCGTCAGGAATACCCCGAAGGGCTTAGGGCTTCGATTGGCGGATTCCCACATGGTAACCATTCGCAGGCGAATGGTTTTACGCCAATGAAACGTATTAAGGAGATTAACCTGGGCCTCCGAAGGGAGGGCTTTCTACAGGCTCGAAGGGGAGTCCTTCGACCCGTTAGGAGGGTACATCATCACTACCCACTGCCAGAGATAGACTGGAAGGTAGAATCTCTGTGCGGATATCCCTTTAAATGTTTCTTAGATGCATACAAAGGGTACCACCAAATCCAAATGGCCAAGGACGACGAGGAAAAAACAGCCTTCCACACAAGCCAATGTGTCTTCTGTTATACAAAGATGCCTTTTGGCCTGAAGAATGCGGGCGCCACCTACCAGCGATTGGTAGACAATGCATTTGAAAAACAAGTGGGCCGCAACCTAGAGGTCTATGTGGACGACCTTGTCATAAAAAGCCATACTGAAGACGAAGTGGTGCGCGACATTGAAGAAACATTCAGGACACTACGAAAGATCAACATGAAGTTAAATCCTAAGAAATGTACTTTTGGCGCTACAGAAGGCATGTTCCTGGGATACTTGATAGAACCAGATGGCATTAAGCCATGCCCAGAAAAAACAGAGGCTGTCATCCAACTTCCTTCACCACGCACGTTGAAAGAAGTTCAGTCTCTGAATGGAAAACTAGCCGGTTTGAACAGATTCCTGTCCAAATCAGCGGATAAGTCACTTCCTCTCTTTAAAACACTCAAGAAGTGTACAAAAAAGGGAGACTTTCGTTGGACTACGGAAGCGGAAGAAGCTTTCACACAACTTAAGCAACACATAGCAGCGCTTCCTAAGCTAGTCGCACCCCGACCAGGGGAGGAGTTAATCGTCTACTTATCTGCGACTCATGGAGCGGTCAGCGCAGTGCTACTGACGGATAGGAACTCCGTACAAATACCGGTATATTTTGTAAGCAAAGCACTCAAGAAGACAGAGATTAACTACAGCCCAATGGAGAAGTTGGTCTTGGCGTTAGTATTTGCCGCCAAAAGACTGCGTAGATACTTCCAAGTGCACCCAATAGCGGTAATCACAGACCAACCTATCAAGCAAGTTATCTCTAAACCTGACGCGTCGGGGCGATTACAAAAATGGAGTGTGCTGCTAGGCGAGTATAACATCTCTTATAGACCACGCACTGCGGTTAAAGGGCAAATACTAGCAGACTTCATCATCGAAAAACCAGACACTGATGCCGCACCTCCACTGAGCAAGGTAGAATTACAAGAACCATGGGTTCTGTTCACGGATGGATCTTCATGTGTGGATGGGTCGGGCGCTGGCCTTATCCTCACTAATCCAGAAGGAATGGAATTCACTTACGCACTGCGCTTTGAATTCACAGCCACGAACAACGAGGCAGGATACGAAGCCCTAATCGCTGGATTACGCATTGCAACTCGAATGGGCGTACGCAACCTAGAAGCAAATGTGGATTCTCGATTAGTAGCCAACCATGTGTTGGGCGAATATGTGGCTAAAGAGGATAACATGGTTCAATATCTCGACAAGACCAAGTCACTAATCCAAGGTTTTGACAGGTTTACCATCAAACAAGTTCCTAGAGGGGAGAACAAAAAGGCGGACGCACTAAGCAAAATCGCATCTACAAGCTTCGCGCACTTGTCAAAACAAGTATTGGTGGAGATCCTAAAGAACAAATCCATCTCGGAGATGGAGATATATACGGTGATAGAAGAGCAGGATCCTACATGGATGACCCCTATCATCGAATTCATAGGTAAGGGCAAACTACCCGAAGAGCAGAAGGACGCTCGACGGATACGGCGCACAGCGCAGAGGTTCGAACTTCGAGATGGTATCCTATATCGGCGCTCATTTCTACAACCATGGCTTAGATGCGTTGGACCTCTTCAGGCAGATTATGTACTCCGAGAGATCCACGCCGGTTCATGCAGTATGCATTCAGGACCACGATCCGTCGTAGCACGAGCCCTGCGCTCAGGATACTACTGGCCCACTATGCATCGTGATGCGCGCGATGTGATAAAGAAATGTAGCGACTGCCAGGTTCATAGACCCATCCCGCGCAGACCACAACAAGAGCTAACGCCTATCACCTCTCCATGGCCATTCTATAAGTGGGGTATCGACATTGCGGGTCCCTTCCTTGTTGCAGCGGGGGGACTGAAATTTCTTATTGTGGCAATAGACTACTTCACTAAGTGGATTGAAGCGAAAGCGGTGGCGACAATCACAGGTAATCAAGTAAAACGCTTCGTTTGGGAAAATATTGTATGCCGCTTTGGATTACCAGGGGAGATTGTTTCGGACAACGGAAAACAATTCCGCGATAATCCGTTCAAAGACTGGTGCGCAGAACTAAATATCACACAACACTTCGCGTCAGTTAAACACCCACAAACCAATGGTTTAGTTGAGCGCGCAAATCGTAGTCTAGGCGAAGGAATTAAAGCGCGCCTGGACAAGCACAAAGGAAGATGGGTGGACGAATTGTCGCATGTCTTATGGGCGCACCGCACGACAATCAAAGTTAGCAATGGAGACACTCATTTTTCTCTTGTCTATGGGACAGAAGCTGTCATACCAGCTGAAATTGGGATGCCAACTATTCGAACCGCGGAAGTTAATGTCGCAACCAATGATGACGAACGACGTATCGACTTGGACCTATTGGAAGAAAGGCGTGAACGCGCAGCTATACGCGAAGCAAAAGCCAAGTCAAAAATGAAGGGATATTACGACGCTAAAGTTCGAAGCACCTCATTCAGACCAGGCGACTTTGTATATCGCGCTAATGACGCAAGCCACGCAGAAGACACAGGTAAACTAGGACCGAAGTGGGAAGGACCCTATGAGGTCGTTGAAGCACTAGGCAAAGGCGCATACAAGCTGCGTGACATGGATGGCCGCGAGCTACAACGCACATGGAATGTTTGCAATCTTAAGAGATGCTATCTTTAGGAAAGGTTACGACCTCACACACGGACACCTCCGCACTTTAGTAAGTGCTTAATAAATATCCGTGTATTTATATTTTGTTTCATTTAGGCAAATGTCTTTCTTTTTTACAAAAACTTGCAAGTATTAATTCAAATGTCGCGGTTTCTAGCTAATTCCGCGACACATTTCACTTTATTGTTTACATGTTATTTATGTCTCAATATTGTTGTTACTTTAATTTATGCCTACATGGCGTGCATGCACTTATTAAAACCTACGATGGTAAAAGGATGAGTAAACCTACTAAACAACTCGTTGAGTAAGAGGGTTGCAAACCCATCAACATCGGATCACGCATCCTTGTTAAACACCTTACTCTCAAGACGTTGGAGTAAGTTCAATGTGTATCTCACGACGGATACACAACAATGCACACTGTGCGCGTTTAACAACTCAGGAGCTAAGACACTTAATTCCTTAAAATGATATTTGCGGTACGCTGCATAATCAACTAATAAACTTGTAAATTTTATGAACTTCATACACGATTATGGATTTTTTATAAATTTTCTTAAGTATGTACACAACAAGTTGCTATGTTAGACACAACATAGACGTCTTTTACGCAAAGACAAAATAACTAAATACAAACATTATAACTACAATCACATTTGATATAATATACGAACAATCGTACTTTTCAACATTTTATTGTAGACTACGAGTCCATATACAATATAGATTCAACATGCAACGAAAAGTGAACCTGTTACAAAACATCACTACATCTAAGTAGCCTATATACTACGTGTGCGCTTAAGCCTTGAACTGCCCACTTGGCGCGCCACACTACCAGCCTCTTCAAGCTTCTTCAACAGGTCAACATCCTTGGGTGACACCGTTGGCACGCTAACGGGCACTCCATCAGACCTCGGAATATGGGCCGCACCAAGACCACAAAGGATGGCTTTACCCTTCACACCCTTCTTCTTTGCAAGTCTCATCTCATGGGCCTCTAGGGACTTCTTTAGAGGAATTTCCTTCTCAAGAGCGAAAGGATTCAGGATATCACGCGGACAAGCAAAGATGGGTACATGCAGCTGCGACACATCGGGCTTCAAAAAATAATCAAGCTGTGCCTCAGCGTCATCTGCTGTGTGCCTAGCCAAAGTCAGCCCCTCCATAATCACACCTATGGGATAATCCTGGTCGCGCTCCAGTTGAGCAATATGAGGAAGCTCCAAAAGCTTCAACTTCTCCATCGCAGCAACAAGATCATCATAAGCGTTCTCGTTGTAACCCGGTACTTGGGCGGCGGGCACAGTCAAGATCTTGTTCGCACATAGCTCCTCTACAGCCTCTGCCTTACCACGCGCCAGCGCACACTGAACAACATCCCCAAAGGAGTCCTTCACCTCTTGAGACTCCAGCGTTCTCAAGGCAGCAAGGCGCAAGCCATGGCTGATAAGCCACCTGCGCTCAGCAATGGTTGACACCAAGTGAGGGTACAACTCTTCATCGTATTCAATGCTAAGCTTACGCAGCTTGCTCTCCTGTTTCTCCAGCAAACACCCTACGGTCTTGCGGAACTCCTCCAAATTAGCGAGGTGCTCTTTCTTCCCATTCTCCAAATATTTCAAAACCCACAGACAAGAAGCCTTGTATTCTTTGAAGTTAGTACGCTCTTGGTTCACTTGAGCAAACAAGGATAGCCTCTCATCAGCAAGCTTCTGAGCGTACACAGTGGTTGACTCCACTTCAACCCGAGCATCAGCTAACTGCGCCTTCAGTAGCGCAATTTCCCTATCCTTCTGCGCCAAGCTACTACCTTCATCCGCATACCTAGCCTTGAGCTGTGCAGCCAAGGAGGCTTGATGCGCAGCAGCCAAGCTTAACTCCTCAACCAACTGGTCCGTAGGCACATCTTCAGAAGCCTTGGTCCCAGATTCTTGGCCCCCCTGCGCAATATGATCAGTAGGCGAAGGACTCGCCTTGGGGGGGCGAATCCCCAACACGCGCAACATCATCACTACCAGCCTCAACACTGCACGCAGATAACAGAGCTACTTTATAGTATCATTGCAGAATAAAGAGACACAGATCTAAAGATACAAGCATAATTACTTACTTAAGGGAAAGAGTTTCAGTTGTACCCTTCTGCGACGCATCCTCCTCTGATGCTGATGGCTCACTAGAGATAAGATGGCGCCTTCTTTTGGACGTACTAGCGCCATCATCCCCAGCAGCTGCCTTGCGCTTCACCCCTTGGCCAGCGCCCTCAGACTCACTCACAGAAACCCCCACGCTGTCTGACGAATCAGTCTGCGATAACTCTTCTACATGGATTTGTACCTCAGGAGTGGGAAAGCTGCGCAGAGGGGTCGCCTCTAAAACAATAGGGGGCGTATCCTCTGACTCCTCCTGCACGATTTCCATCGTGCGCCCCGCAGTAGCCTGAAGAACTGGCTCCTCGCCATCTTTCAAAGGGCGCACCCCTACAATCACTTGCTTCGGCTTCTCCAAGCGAACAACACTGAATAGATCCATCTCTGCGCAACAAACAACAAACAAACAAACACAAAATGCGTTAGATAAGCTACTAAGGGAAGAACGCTTACAACTAATAATCGAAGAGGAAGGGAGAGACAAGCACCCACCCCGGCTATTCTCATCCAAAAATGTTGGCACTTCCTCCGGACTACCGAAGTAATTGCGACTGATGCCCATGTGCACCAAAAACTCATTTGGATACGCCTTGATCGGTATGCGATTGGTATTAATCGTCTCCGCATCCTCTGCGCTATATGTTCCGGGGAGGGGGCGCTCATCTTTGGTAATGATTCTTGAGTATAGAACTCAAAAATCCATGGAAAAAATGCACTATCAACCCAAAAGAACTTTTCCCTCCAAACCCTCAGTGAGTCTAACTTCTCCGTATAGCACTGCAGTGGCCCTGCGCGCTTGGAGAAGGATACCCACCCGTTCGACCACGATGTGTGGTAAAACGCGCGGAATAGATGAATTGTGGGTTCAATCGCCAACAGGCGACAATTCACTTCAAAATTGGTTATTTTTGCTGCACCAATACAGTGCAGCTGGGAGATATGAAGACGATAGTGGTTTAGAACATCGCACAAAAATAGGGAAATAGGCACACGCTGGTTAGCGAACTCGAAGAAACGCGTGTATACCCCTACTTTCCCTTGCGGGAAGTTCGCTATTGACGCATTCGCCACCGGAACCACCGGGTGCAATGCGATAGGGATATAATAATCTGAGGTGAACTGACGAAGTTCGTCCTCAGATATATCAGAAGTAAAGTCGGATAACTGCAGAACCATGGTTAGAATTTAAAGGGTTGAAGCGCTGATGAGTGTCTAAATACTCATCATTTTTACCTAATCTGAGCTGCCAAAACATCCAAAAACACTCAGAAATGCATCATAATACTGAAATTATCACAAAATTGTGTTTTATATGTTTCAGATGCAAAATGTTTAAAAACAGTTGAAAAACGAACAAAGTTTGCATAATTGGTAGTTTCAGTCCCTCAACTTTCAAAAAGTTGTCAAAACTAGTCCCTGAAGGTTTTAAATAAATGAAAAGTCAACTTAAGTCCTTGGGAAACCAAAAATGTTCACAAAATGGTCCCTGGATAAAAGTTTATACAACTTGGCAACTTTTGCCCCTCAAGTATCAAAATTGGCAAAAATGGTCCCTGGGTATTATAAAACTTGAAATTTCACAAAATACCCTTGTACTATGCATGAACTTACAAATTGGAACACTTTTGATAACTTTTGGGAATTTACAAAACAAGTCCCTCTAAAATCCAAATTTACATTTTAGGTCCCTAAAGTTTTAAAATGATAAAAAAATACAACTTTGGTCCTTGTGTAATTATTTTATGGCAGGTTTAATCCCTTGAAGATATTTTGAAAAGATGACAACTCAGCCCTCAACTTTCAGTAAATTACAAGATTGGTCCCTATGCTTATTAAATAAAACCTAAATCCGGATCTAAACTAAACCCAAAAATAATAACCAACCCATCCCATTTATTTAACCCTAAACCCAACAACCAAGCCCAGCCCAACCCCTTATAAATAAACCCGACCCAAGCCTGGTATACAAAACCAGTTTGACTTGGTCAAACTCATCCCCAACCTCACAAACCCGCCAAAACAACCTTACCCATGGTTTCTCTGCTAAACCACTCCCCATCCAATCCAACTCACCTAACAATGCCAAAAGCATTGAATGCTTCTTCTCCACTCCCCTGAATAGCATTAAATGCTAAAACCTGCTCAACCCACTATTATCACTTTTGGCGCCAAAATTCATTTGAATGGCTGAGATCGAATGGAAGCAAACCAATGGTGGGGAAATGTTCAGAGGAAGATGCAAGGAAGTTCCCACTTTATTGTAGTATAAATAGAATGTCTTGTAGCCTTAATTGGCAGTAAGTAGTTAAGTAGTAATTCTAGTGTAATCGTATTTCTTAATCAGTTGTTATCTTATTGTAATTTCAAGCTTCAGTTATTAATACAAGTTAATTTTAGTCTTAATAATCTCATTTCAATCACTCTAGTTATAAATTTCAGTTGTTCTTAATTTTCAAGTAACCTGTTAAGCTTTATAAGCTCGAATCCTACTCAAAAGTTCTCATAAGCCTCAAACACCCTTGCTATAAGCTTACATAAGCTTATAATAGCTTTCTGTAAGCTTATATAGAGTTCACTAGTATCAAGTTTGAATTTTGAAGAATGGTCAAAGAAAGTCAACAATAAGCTCAAACAAGCTACTCTGGATGTTGATAAGCTGAAATATTGGAAGCTTATGGGTTAGTGGCTTAGTGGTAAGCCTATAGGTTGTTACTTGGCCCTTTGTTCTTTGGTTTACATGCAATTCGATTGTAAGCTCAAAACTCCATATTAGCTTATTTTCATAATAACTGTTCTATAAGCTTATCTTAGTTTATCTTTGTCAATATTAGCTTCTCAGTAGTCTATTAACTTATTTCATTCAGTATCTTAGTGATTAACTTTACTTGTTTTCATTTTCACTTTAATAACCTATATAAAAGCCAAAAATTAAGCTAGCTTGTTGAATCAGTTTTCTGTGTAATCAAAGTCATTTTCATAAGCTAAAATACTCACTAGTACCATTAGAAGTCCATTCGTAGCTTGTTAGAACCACCTCAGTTCATCAATACCAAAACAGTCCTCTAAAAGGACTGTTTGGTTCTAAGCTGTCTCACTAGCCAAACACCCTAGTACTGTAGAAATACCACAAGCTCAGTTTAGAGCTTGCTTTTAGTAGTCCATATAAAGCTCTTTTGAAGTTCCTTAAAGCCTATTAGATAGAAAAGGCCATTTTGAACCCTTGGTGATCATTTCAGTCCTTCAATAGGTCAAACAAGCTCAAACAAGCTCAAAGCTTGTTTTGTCGATTTCTTTGGTATCCTTGAGTCTCAAATTGTCCACTTAGCTAGTTCCTAGAAGCCTAGACCTCTGCACAAGGTGTGCACCAAAATAGCACACCACATCAGTAAGCCAACTGCTTACTGCAGTCCTTTGGTGAGTTTTTGGAAACTTGCATGATTTTTAGCTCGATAACCAATAGCCCGATTTAGTTGTTTCTTTTTGATATTAAAACCTCACCAGCTCACCTATACATAGAATTTTTAGTTAGATTTTTAGAATCCAATTAAGCCCTCAAATAAGCCCACAAAATCTGCTCATTTCCCCTGCACCAGGGGAACATCAGCAGACCCACAGCCAAAGCCCTTTTTCTCATCTTATTTTTAAGCTGTTAATCAAGTCCATAAGCCCTCAATTTTGGTTTTTAGACAGTTCACATAGCAGTCTACAAGCTCAGTATCTGGTATTCCATTTTTGAGCTTATTTCATAGCTTATTCAGATCTCAAAAGTAGCCCAGTTGAATCAGTATACACTGACTCAATAAGCCATAAGCTTATTAAGAGCTTTACTGGATTTTCAGCCAGCTTTTTCAAGTTCCATTAGCTTATTCAAGTTACCCTCAGTCCATTTTAGCTTAAGCCATAAGCTTATAGCTTAATTCGTAGTGTAGAGCTTAAATTGAAAAATCAAAAGTCTTAAAAAGCTTATATTCCAACAGCCAAGTGCTTGTCTAGCTTAATCCTTTGTGCTTATTTGTATTATTCAGTTTTTTTAAGCTTATTATAGCATATTTAGCTTGTCCTGATCATTTGGTCAATTTTCATGCTTATTTGCTTTTTTGGGCTTATTAGCCCAAATCTGCTTTGTAGGCTTAGCTAACTTTTCCTTTTATTTTTCCCAGCTTCCTTATAATATTTTAGCATTATCTGTAATTTTTCATAATTTTCCTAAGTCATTTACTATTTTTAATCATTTTTATTAGTTCTTAGTAGTAATTAAATCATAAAAAATAGAAAAATAATCAGAAAAATACAAATCCAATTTTCATAATTTTCTTTTGTCATTTTTAATCTAGGAAAAATATAATCTTCTTTTTAGACATTAATAAAATTAAAAATAGAAATAAAGTGATAGCTTCTATTTAATAGAATTTATCTTTTTAAATTTTAATTAAGTAATTTTCATTTTTATAATTTTCATAGCTTCTATTTACTTAGTAATATTTTTAGAAAAAGTTTCATATTTTTCTTTGTCCATTTAGTATTTTTTATAAATTTAAATAGTTTAATTAGTATTTAAATAATAAATAATTAATAATAATTAAATAAAAAGTATAAAAAATATATAATTTAAGTTTTTAAATAAGTTTTAAGTAATTTTACATTTTTAGTATATAAATTTTATAAATTTCAGTTTTTGTCCCGTTTTAGCTTTTTCGTTGCGCGTTTTTAAGTTAATTTATTCGCGTTTAATTTAATTGTGCATATCTGTTTTTAATTTGTTATTTAGAATTGTTAAAAAAGCAAAATCAAAAATATCTGATTCATCAATCACTTTAATCCAAAGCTTTGCACAGTTTTCCATTCACACCTCGTTGGGAAACGACCCAGGTGATCACTTGCCTGGTTTCACACACTACACACGAGCATCCTGTTCCGAGGCTGTTTGCCTTTTATCATTTATCACGGTTGACCATTCACAAGTGGTTGACTTGTGTGATAGAGAGATAAAAGATAAGTGTTTCGGGACGGATCAAATTTTGGCGCCGTTGCCGGGGAGGTGTGCTGCGACTATTGTGTAAGTTTTAGCGATTTGTGATTCGAGATCCTTCTCCCAAGAAGTTCCTATTTCCCAAAAACAATATAAAATACCAAAAATATTTTTCTTTTCTTTTCTATATATATATTATTAATATTATCATATAAAAATTAAAAACCCAAAAACATTTTTCGTTTTCTTTAATAAATAACAATAAAAAATTACCATCGAAAATCAAGACTGAGTACTACCTAACTGGGGGTACGGCCATAATAAGTTCCCAAACCAAAGATTTAAAACTTGCCTTTGTATCGCTTGCGAATATCGGCTCACCTTTGATTGCTAAACAAACTAAAAAGGAGGTTTAAGGAAGTCTGACATTAAATTGTCGGACTGAAAGGAGCGGTTATTTAAGTAGCATTTATTGCTCACCTTTGCTCCTCCGCCACTCTGTGCGTTTGTCAGTCAGAGAGCTACCGTACGCTTGTTGATTATTGGTTTAAGTTCACTTGTGTTTTGCTTCTGTCTTGTTTTAATTGGAAAATTTTGCTAAGTGCATGCGCACTCGTTCTTCTAGGTCATCAAGCCCTTTCCGTGAGCTTGGAAAAATACCTCGAAGACGTTGGAGACGTTCTGCTCCATCAGTCGTACCCGAGTTACGGACTGATCCCGAAACCCCTGTCATTATGGCAGACGAACGCACAATGGCGGAAATGCTCCAGGCACCCACCGAGGGTTATGGAGATGCCATCGTTTTACCAGCCATCGATTCTGATCATTTTGAACTGAAAACACATCTGATTCAGCTCGTGTCCACAAACCAATTCCACGGGTTCGAACGAGAGGATCCTTATGCACACATTCGTTGGTTCAACAAACTGACATCCACAATCAATTACAAAAATGTGCCGCAAACAGTGATCAAATTGATGCTATTTCCATTCTCACTTGAGGGGGCAGCCCGGATTTGGCTGGATAAAGAACCCCCTCGATCCATTGAAACCTGGGAAGATCTTGTTAAGAAATTTGTAAATTATTTCTTCCCTCCATAAAAAACGACGAATTTAAAAAATGAAATAGCTGGATTTCGTCAAGGTTTTGATGAAAATTTCGGAGAGGCATGGGACAGATTTAAAGATCTTTTAAGAAAATGCCCACATCACGATTTCAATGTGTTACAACAGATAAATACTTTTTATAATGGGTTGACCCAAAACGATCAAGATGCACTTAACGCAGCCTCCGGTGGCAATATCTTGAATCGTAAACCTAGAGAGGTGGTCGAAATTTGTGAAAATAAATCAAAAGTTCCTATTTCTAGAAACAAAGTGAATGTTCCAGTCACTCCTACTGCTTCTTCTTCATCCGGTAACTCCTCAGAGTTAGCCTTTTTAACTGACTCGATGCGTTGTATGATGAAGGAAATGAAAGAATTAAAAAGTGAAATTCATAAACCGGAACAAATCAAAGCAATAAACAAAGTGTGTGAAACTTGTGGTGGCCCACATGCGTATTATGATTGTCAAGCAACCGATGCTTCTGTTTACCCAGCTCCCATAGCTGTAGTAAACCAAAATCAATACCGTCCGCATGCTGAGACTCAGTACCGAGCACCGAATGCTATGGTCCCACCTGGTTTCCCACCCGTGCCAAATCAGAATAATCAAAACCGCTTTGTTCAAAATCAGGGACAAAATTTCCACAATTCCCAAAATTTCAATCAAAACCGAGGTCAGAATCAGGGTAATTTTAACCAAAACCGTGGTCCAAATTTTAATCAAAACCAAGGTTCAAACCGAAATCAGACGTCCTCAGATGAGTTGCTTAAGCAATTCATGAAAACCCAAGAGGAAACAAATAAGACACAATATGAGACAAATCAGTTATTGATTGCTCAATTAAACCAGATCAAAAAGTCTTTAACTGATATACCTTCTACCTCGGGAAGTCTCCCAAGTAACACTGTTGTCAACCCTAGGGGTGAACTCAAAGCTGTCAGTACACGTAGTGGTAAATCTCATGTCGAATTCAAGGTGATAAAGGACCCGGTACTTCCCACTAACAATGGAAGTGCTAAATACGTCCAACCTTCAGTCATCCAAAAATCTACACCCACAATTGCTCCCCAACCGTCTAGAATCGATCCTAATCTTTCACGATTTACGGTTAAAAGTTTGTCAACCAAACTTAGTGAGCAAAGATCAGCCAGATATTATTCCGAAATGCTCAATGCTGTTCCTGTCAGTGTACTTGATGACAGTGATGATGACGGAGATACCACTTTCGTCAAAGCTATCACCACTCGGAGTGGAGCTTCTTATAAGGGGCCAGCTGGCCCTATTCCTCCTCCGTTATTTGAAATGGAAAAAGAGACGGAGGATACAACGGACAAAGTGCCAATTCCAAGCCCACAAAGTACAGCACATGTCTATCCTCCGGTTGTCCCGAAAAAATCCAAACCAGGAGTTGTCTTTGAGACTCCTGAAGTCGTTGTCCCTAAATCCAAACCTCACATTCCTTACCCATCGCGCTTAAATGAGCAAAAGCTCCGTGAGAAGGCTAGTCAACAAAATGATAAATTCTATCAAATCTTTAAAGAATTACACTTTGACATAAGCTTTGCGGATGCTACCATTCTGATGCCCAAGTTTGCATCAGCAATCAAACACTTGTTAAGCAACAAGGAAAAACTGATTGAAATGGCTAAAACTCCAGTAAATGAGAACTGCTCAGCGGTTATCTTGAAAAAGCTTCCGGAGAAGCTTGGAGATCCTGGAAAATTTCTGTTACCTTGTGTATTTCCGGGAATGGTTAAATGCTATGCCTTAGCAGATCTAGGTGCAAGCATCAACCTGATGCCTCATTCAGTATGGAAGAAACTTTCTCTTCCGGCTCTTACTCCTACCTGCATGACTCTAGAGCTTGCAGATCGAACCATAACTCATCCCTGCGGCATTGCCGAAGATGTATTTGTGAAAATAGGAAAGTTCCATTTTCCAGCTGACTTTGTGGTTGTTGATTTCGACGCAGACCAAAAAGTTCCTCTGATTCTTGGAAGAGGATTCCTAAAAACGGGCCATGCTCTTATTGATGTATTTAAGCATGAAATCACTTTGCGTGTGGATAAGGAAGCTGTTACCTTTAACCATGATCAAACATCAAAGTACTCCTCCAATTTTGATTCTGCTTCGGTTAACCGAATCGATGTCATTGACATTTCTTCAAAGGAGTACTCTCAAGAAAATCTTGGTTATTTTCATAATTCTGTGAGTGGGAATCCCACCACATCTTCTCAACTTATCATAGCAGACTCTTCCCCTTCTCTCACTTCGGTTGAGGGAAGTGATCCCTTTTGGGATGAAGTCGATGCTTTTCTCGCTGTAGATAGTTCACCTCCGCATGAGGTTGATGATAACTATCTTGATCCTGAGGGGGACATTCTTTTTCTAGAAAATTTGTTAAACGAAGATTCATCTTCCCCTCTTCCACCAAAACAACTTCATAATGAGGAAACCAAGTCAGTTGAAAAAACTGATAAATTTCCAGAGATCAAGTTTAAGAACTTGCCTCCTCCACTTGCAATTCTTGAGGAGGAAGTTCTTATCTTAATTGCTATTCAGATCTCTCTTCTTCCCTTCACCTACCCGGTGATTTCCCCTATCTTTCACTCATTCGGGAGTGAGGATATTACTTTTGACCCCGGCATTGTCCATCTAACATTGGTTTAAATGCCGGATTTCCTGGTCTCTTACTTCCCCATAAACTTTTAAATTGCTTTTTCTCCCGGGCTGTTCAGGAACCCTTTGTTACAGTTGACCGTTCACAAGCGGTTAGCTTGCGTGATAAACCTGACTGTTCGGGAGGAATTAACTCAATTTGGGGTCGAGTCAAGCTAGCGACTCGGTTAATAAAAACAGTAGCAAAATATGGGTTTTCACCCATGTCTCACCCTAGTGTGGGGGAGATGCCCACATGTTGTAAATATGTACAGTCAAAAAAAAAAAAAAAAAAAAAAAAAAAAAAAAAAGAAAAAAAAAAGAGGGAATTTGCATGCCTTAACGGCTTAAATGCAAATTAAACAAAAATAAAATAAATAACTATATGAAATAAAAGGCTATTAGTATTTCCCTTTCTCGTTCTAAGTATTGGTTTAACAACCGGTTCTTTGAATATTGAGGGCAATATTCAGTTCTAAGTGTGGGGGGGGGGGAAATTCTTGCGAATTTGACCAAATGTATCATCTAGTACCCCCATTTTAGCCAAAATTTTAAAATTTTTTTCTCACTTAGAACTCAAAAAATGGTTATCAGTCCGCCATGTCTAACCCACATAAGGATTGGCTAATCCGAGAGCAAACGGCTCTTGGTAAAGATGTCTCAAATCCGTTGATGGCTTGCAATTTGCCCAAAATTGTATGGTATTCAACTCACCATATCTTCATAAGTGAAGAGTTGGCTAGCCCGCAAGGTTATGGCTTGTGGTTAAGGCAGTGAAAATCCATGATTGGTAATCAGCTCACCAAAGATAATATTAATAATTTATCTAAGAGTTGGCTAGTCCAGAAGCAAACGGCTTTTGGTAAAGACAAATCAAAACCGTTGACAGCTTGTGGTTTGCTCAAAATCACATGGTTATCAGTGTACCATAGTTCTTACTTGAACTGAAACAATTGGCTACTCCAGAAGTAATGGCTTTTGGTAAAGAGCCTTTCAAATCCATTAAATCTTCATAAAAGATTGCTAGGGACTAGCAATAGTTTAGTGTGGGGAATTGATGAGTGTCTAAATACTCATCATTTTTACCTAATCTGAGCTGCCAAAACATCCAAAAACACTCAGAAATGCATCATAATACTGAAATTATCACAAAATTGTGTTTTATATGTTTCAGATGCAAAATGTTTAAAAACAGTTGAAAAACGAACAAAGTTTGCATAATTGGCAGTTTCAGTCCCTCAACTTTCAAAAGTTGTCAAAACTAGTCCTTGAAGGTTTTAAATAAATGAAAAGTCAACTTAAGTCCTTGGGAAACCAAAAATGTTCACAAAATGGTCCCTGGATAAAAGTTTATACAACTTGGCAACTTTTGCCCCTCAAGTATCAAAATTGGCAAAAAATGGTCCCTGGGTATTATAAAACTTGAAATTTCACAAAATACCCTTGTACTATGCATGAACTTACAAATTGGAACACTTTTGATAACTTTTGGGAATTTACAAAACAAGTCCCTCTAAAATCCAAATTTACATTTTAGGTCCCTAAAGTTTTAAAATGATAAAAAAATACAACTTTGGTCCTTGTGTAATTATTTTATGGCAGGTTTAATCCCTTGAAGATATTTTGAAAAGATGACAACTCAGCCCTCAACTTTCAGTAAATTACAAGATTGGTCCCTATGCTTATTAAATAAAACCTAAATCCGGATCTAAACTAAACCCAAAAATAATAACCAACCCATCCCATTTATTTAACCCTAAACCCAACAACCAAGCCCAGCCCAACCCCTTATAAATAAACCCGACCCAAGCCTGGTATACAAAACCAGTTTGACTTGGTCAAACTCATCCCCAACCTCACAAACCCGCCAAAACAACCTTACCCATGGTTTCTCTGCTAAACCACTCCCCATCCAATCCAACTCACCTAACAATGCCAAAAGCATTGAATGCTTCTTCTCCACTCCCCTGAATAGCATTAAATGCTAAAACCTGCTCAACCCACTATTATCACTTTTGGCGCCAAAATTCATTTGAATGGCTGAGATCGAATGGAAGCAAACCAATGGTGGGGAAATGTTCAGAGGAAGATGCAAGGAAGTTCCCACTTTATTGTAGTATAAATAGAATGTCTTGTAGCCTTAATTGGCAGTAAGTAGTTAAGTAGTAATTCTAGTGTAATCGTATTTCTTAATCAGTTGTTATCTTATTGTAATTTCAAGCTTCAGTTATTAATACAAGTTAATTTTAGTCTTAATAATCTCATTTCAATCACTCTAGTTATAAATTTCAGTTGTTCTTAATTTTCAAGTAACCTGTTAAGCTTTATAAGCTCGAATCCTACTCAAAAGTTCTCATAAGCCTCAAACACCCTTGCTATAAGCTTACATAAGCTTATAATAGCTTTCTGTAAGCTTATATAGAGTTCACTAGTATCAAGTTTGAATTTTGAAGAATGGTCAAAGAAAGTCAACAATAAGCTCAAACAAGCTACTCTGGATGTTGATAAGCTGAAATATTGGAAGCTTATGGGTTAGTGGCTTAGTGGTAAGCCTATAGGTTGTTACTTGGCCCTTTGTTCTTTGGTTTACATGCAATTCGATTGTAAGCTCAAAACTCCATATTAGCTTATTTTCATAATAACTGTTCTATAAGCTTATCTTAGTTTATCTTTGTCAATATTAGCTTCTCAGTAGTCTATTAACTTATTTCATTCAGTATCTTAGTGATTAACTTTACTTGTTTTCATTTTCACTTTAATAACCTATATAAAAGCCAAAAATTAAGCTAGCTTGTTGAATCAGTTTTCTGTGTAATCAAAGTCATTTTCATAAGCTAAAATACTCACTAGTACCATTAGAAGTCCATTCGTAGCTTGTTAGAACCACCTCAGTTCATCAATACCAAAACAGTCCTCTAAAAGGACTGTTTGGTTCTAAGCTGTCTCACTAGCCAAACCCCCTAGTACTGTAGAAATACCACAAGCTCAGTTTAGAGCTTGCTTTTAGTAGTCCATATAAAGCTCTTTTGAAGTTCCTTAAAGCCTATTAGATAGAAAAGGCCATTTTGAACCCTTGGTGATCATTTCAGTCCTTCAATAGGTCAAACAAGCTCAAACAAGCTCAAAGCTTGTTTTGTCGATTTCTTTGGTATCCTTGAGTCTCAAATTGTCCACTTAGCTAGTTCCTAGAAGCCTAGACCTCTGCACAAGGTGTGCACCAAAATAGCACACCACATCAGTAAGCCAACTGCTTACTGCAGTCCTTTGGTGAGTTTTTGGAAACTTGCATGATTTTTAGCTCGATAACCAATAGCCCGATTTAGTTGTTTCTTTTTGATATTAAAACCTCACCAGCTCACCTATACATAGAATTTTTAGTTAGATTTTTAGAATCCAATTAAGCCCTCAAATAAGCCCACAAAATCTGCTCATTTCCCCTGCACCAGGGGAACATCAGCAGACCCACAGCCAAAGCCCTTTTTCTCATCTTATTTTTAAGCTGTTAATCAAGTCCATAAGCCCTCAATTTTGGTTTTTAGACAGTTCACATAGCAGTCTACAAGCTCAGTATCTGGTATTCCATTTTTGAGCTTATTTCATAGCTTATTCAGATCTCAAAAGTAGCCCAGTTGAATCAGTATACACTGACTCAATAAGCCATAAGCTTATTAAGAGCTTTACTGGATTTTCAGCCAGCTTTTTCAAGTTCCATTAGCTTATTCAAGTTACCCTCAGTCCATTTTAGCTTAAGCCATAAGCTTATAGCTTAATTCGTAGTGTAGAGCTTAAATTGAAAAATCAAAAGTCTTAAAAAGCTTATATTCCAACAGCCAAGTGCTTGTCTAGCTTAATCCTTTGTGCTTATTTGTATTATTCAGTTGTTTTAAGCTTATTATAGCATATTTAGCTTGTCCTGATCATTTGGTCAATTTTCATGCTTATTTGCTTATTTTGGGCTTATTAGCCCAAATCTGCTTTGTAGGCTTAGCTAACTTTTCCTTTTATTTTTCCCAGCTTCCTTATAATATTTTAGCATTATCTGTAATTTTTCATAATTTTCCTAAGTCATTTACTATTTTTAATCATTTTTATTAGTTCTTAGTAGTAATTAAATCATAAAAAATAGAAAAATAATCAGAAAAATACAAATCCAATTTTCATAATTTTCTTTTGTCATTTTTAATCTAGGAAAAATATAATCTTCTTTTTAGACATTAAGAAAATTAAAAATAGAAATAAAGTGATAGCTTCTATTTAATAGAATTTATCTTTTTAAATTTTAATTAAGTAATTTTCATTTTTATAATTTTCATAGCTTCTATTTACTTAGTAATATTTTTAGAAAAAGTTTCATATTTTTCTTTGTCCATTTAGTATTTTTTATAAATTTAAATAGTTTAATTAGTATTTAAATAATAAATAATTAATAATAATTAAATAAAAAGTATAAAAAATATATAATTTAAGTTTTTAAATAAGTTTTAAGTAATTTTACATTTTTAGGTTATAAATTTTATAAATTTCAGTTTTTGTCCCGTTTTAGCTTTTTCGTTGCGCGTTTTTAAGTTAATTTATTCGCGTTTAATTTAATTGTGCATATCTGTTTTTAATTTGTTATTTAGAATTGTTAAAAAAGCAAAATCAAAAATATCTGATTCATCAATCACTTTAATCCAAAGCTTTGCACAGTTTTCCATTCACACCTCGTTGGGAAACGACCCAGGTGATCACTTGCCTGGTTTCACACACTACACACGAGCATCCTGTTCCGAGGCTGTTTGCCTTTTATCATTTATCACGGTTGACCATTCACAAGTGGTTGACTTGTGTGATAGAGAGATAAAAGATAAGTGTTTCGGGACGGATCAAATTTTGGCGCCGTTGCCGGGGAGGTGTGCTGCGACTATTGTGTAAGTTTTAGCGATTTGTGATTCGAGATCCTTCTCCCAAGAAGTTCCTATTTCCCAAAAACAATATAAAATACCAAAAATATTTTTCTTTTTCTTTTCTATATATATATTATTAATATTATCATATAAAAATTAAAAACCCAAAAACATTTTTCGTTTTCTTTAATAAATAACAATAAAAAATTACCATCGAAAATCAAGACTGAGTACTACCTAACTGGGGGTACGGCCATAATAAGTTCCCAAACCAAAGATTTAAAACTTGCCTTTGTATCGCTTGCGAATATCGGCTCACCTTTGATTGCTAAACAAACTAAAAAGGAGGTTTAAGGAAGTCTGACATTAAATTGTCGGACTGAAAGGAGCGGTTATTTAAGTAGCATTTATTGCTCACCTTTGCTCCTCCGCCACTCTGTGTGTTTGTCAGTCAGAGAGCTACCGTACGCTTGTTGATTATTGGTTTAAGTTCACTTGTGTTTTGCTTCTGTCTTGTTTTAATTGGAAAATTTTGCTAAGTGCATGCGCACTCGTTCTTCTAGGTCATCAAGCCCTTTCCGTGAGCTTGGAAAAATACCTCGAAGACGTTGGAGACGTTCTGCTCCATCAGTCGTACCCGAGTTACGGACTGATCCCGAAACCCCTGTCATTATGGCAGACGAACGCACAATGGCGGAAATGCTCCAGGCACCCACCGAGGGTTATGGAGATGCCATCGTTTTACCAGCCATCGATTCTGATCATTTTGAACTGAAAACACATCTGATTCAGCTCGTGTCCACAAACCAATTCCACGGGTTCGAACGAGAGGATCCTTATGCACACATTCGTTGGTTCAACAAACTGACATCCACAATCAATTACAAAAATGTGCCGCAAACAGTGATCAAATTGATGCTATTTCCATTCTCACTTGAGGGGGCAGCCCGGATTTGGCTGGATAAAGAACCCCCTCGATCCATTGAAACCTGGGAAGATCTTGTTAAGAAATTTGTAAATTATTTCTTCCCTCCATAAAAAACGACGAATTTAAAAAATGAAATAGCTGGATTTCGTCAAGGTTTTGATGAAAATTTCGGAGAGGCATGGGACAGATTTAAAGATCTTTTAAGAAAATGCCCACATCACGATTTCAATGTGTTACAACAGATAAATACTTTTTATAATGGGTTGACCCAAAACGATCAAGATGCACTTAACGCAGCCTCCGGTGGCAATATCTTGAATCGTAAACCTAGAGAGGTGGTCGAAATTTGTGAAAATAAATCAAAAGTTCCTATTTCTAGAAACAAAGTGAATGTTCCAGTCACTCCTACTGCTTCTTCTTCATCCGGTAACTCCTCAGAGTTAGCCTTTTTAACTGACTCGATGCGTTGTATGATGAAGGAAATGAAAGAATTAAAAAGTGAAATTCATAAACCGGAACAAATCAAAGCAATAAACAAAGTGTGTGAAACTTGTGGTGGCCCACATGCGTATTATGATTGTCAAGCAACCGATGCTTCTGTTTACCCAGCTCCCATAGCTGTAGTAAACCAAAATCAATACCGTCCGCATGCTGAGACTCAGTACCGAGCACCGAATGCTATGGTCCCACCTGGTTTCCCACCCGTGCCAAATCAGAATAATCAAAACCGCTTTGTTCAAAATCAGGGACAAAATTTCCACAATTCCCAAAATTTCAATCAAAACCGAGGTCAGAATCAGGGTAATTTTAACCAAAACCGTGGTCCAAATTTTAATCAAAACCAAGGTTCAAACCGAAATCAGACGTCCTCAGATGAGTTGCTTAAGCAATTCATGAAAACCCAAGAGGAAACAAATAAGACACAATATGAGACAAATCAGTTATTGATTGCTCAATTAAACCAGATCAAAAAGTCTTTAACTGATATACCTTCTACCTCGGGAAGTCTCCCAAGTAACACTGTTGTCAACCCTAGGGGTGAACTCAAAGCTGTCAGTACACGTAGTGGTAAATCTCATGTCGAATTCAAGGTGATAAAGGACCCGGTACTTCCCACTAACAATGGAAGTGCTAAATACGTCCAACCTTCAGTCATCCAAAAATCTACACCCACAATTGCTCCCCAACCGTCTAGAATCGATCCTAATCTTTCACGATTTACGGTTAAAAGTTTGTCAACCAAACTTAGTGAGCAAAGATCAGCCAGATATTATTCCGAAATGCTCAATGCTGTTCCTGTCAGTGTACTTGATGACAGTGATGATGACGGAGATACCACTTTCGTCAAAGCTATCACCACTCGGAGTGGAGCTTCTTATAAGGGGCCAGCTGGCCCTATTCCTCCTCCGTTATTTGAAATGGAAAAAGAGACGGAGGATACAACGGACAAAGTGCCAATTCCAAGCCCACAAAGTACAGCACATGTCTATCCTCCGGTTGTCCCGAAAAAATCCAAACCAGGAGTTGTCTTTGAGACTCCTGAAGTCGTTGTCCCTAAATCCAAACCTCACATTCCTTACCCATCGCGCTTAAATGAGCAAAAGCTCCGTGAGAAGGCTAGTCAACAAAATGATAAATTCTATCAAATCTTTAAAGAATTACACTTTGACATAAGCTTTGCGGATGCTACCATTCTGATGCCCAAGTTTGCATCAGCAATCAAACACTTGTTAAGCAACAAGGAAAAACTGATTGAAATGGCTAAAACTCCAGTAAATGAGAACTGCTCAGCGGTTATCTTGAAAAAGCTTCCGGAGAAGCTTGGAGATCCTGGAAAATTTCTGTTACCTTGTGTATTTCCGGGAATGGTTGAATGCTATGCCTTAGCAGATCTAGGTGCAAGCATCAACCTGATGCCTCATTCAGTATGGAAGAAACTTTCTCTTCCGGCTCTTACTCCTACCTGCATGACTCTAGAGCTTGCAGATCGAACCATAACTCATCCCTGCGGCATTGCCGAAGATGTATTTGTGAAAATAGGAAAGTTCCATTTTCCAGCTGACTTTGTGGTTGTTGATTTCGACGCAGACCAAAAAGTTCCTCTGATTCTTGGAAGAGGATTCCTAAAAACGGGCCATGCTCTTATTGATGTATTTAAGCATGAAATCACTTTGCGTGTGGATAAGGAAGCTGTTACCTTTAACCATGATCAAACATCAAAGTACTCCTCCAATTTTGATTCTGCTTCGGTTAACCGAATCGATGTCATTGACATTTCTTCAAAGGAGTACTCTCAAGAAAATCTTGGTTATTTTCATAATTCTGTGAGTGGGAATCCCACCACATCTTCTCAACTTATCATAGCAGACTCTTCCCCTTCTCTCACTTCGGTTGAGGGAAGTGATCCCTTTTGGGATGAAGTCGATGCTTTTCTCGCTGTAGATAGTTCACCTCCGCATGAGGTTGATGATAACTATCTTGATCCTGAGGGGGACATTCTTTTTCTAGAAAATTTGTTAAACGAAGATTCATCTTCCCCTCTTCCACCAAAACAACTTCATAATGAGGAAACCAAGTCAGTTGAAAAAACTGATAAATTTCCAGAGATCAAGTTTAAGAACTTGCCTCCTCCACTTGCAATTCTTGAGGAGGAAGTTCTTATCTTAATTGCTATTCAGATCTCTCTTCTTCCCTTCACCTACCCGGTGATTTCCCCTATCTTTCACTCATTCGGGAGTGAGGATATTACTTTTGACCCCGGCATTGTCCATCTAACATTGGTTTAAATGCCGGATTTCCTGGTCTCTTACTTCCCCATAAACTTTTAAATTGCTTTTTCTCCCGGGCTGTTCAGGAACCCTTTGTTACAGTTGACCGTTCACAAGCGGTTAGCTTGCGTGATAAACCTGACTGTTCGGGAGGAATTAACTCAATTTGGGGTCGAGTCAAGCTAGCGACTCGGTTAATAAAAACAGTAGCAAAATATGGGTTTTCACCCATGTCTCACCCTAGTGTGGGGGAGATGCCCCACATGTTGTAAATATGTACAGTCAAAAAAAAAAAAAAAAAAAAAAAAAAAAAAAAAAGAAAAAAAAAAGAGGGAATTTGCATGCCTTAACGGCTTAAATGCAAATTAAACAAAAATAAAATAAATAACTATATGAAATAAAAGGCTATTAGTATTTCCCTTTCACGTTCTAAGTATTGGTTTAACAACCGGTTCTTTGAATATTGAGGGCAATATTCAGTTCTAAGTGTGGGGGGGGGGGGAATTCTTGCGAATTTGACCAAATGTATCATCTAGTACCCCCATTTTAGCCAAAATTTTAAAATTTTTTTCTCACTTAGAACTCAAAAAATGGTTATCAGTCCGCCATGTCTAACCCACATAAGGATTGGCTAATCCGAGAGCAAACGGCTCTTGGTAAAGATGTCTCAAATCCGTTGATGGCTTGCAATTTGCCCAAAATTGTATGGTATTCGACTCACCATATCTTCATAAGTGAAGAGTTGGCTAGCCCGCAAGGTTATGGCTTGTGGTTAAGGCAGTGAAAATCCATGATTGGTAATCAGCTCACCAAAGATAATATTAATAATTTATCTAAGAGTTGGCTAGTCCAGAAGCAAACGGCTTTTGGTAAAGACAAATCAAAACCGTTGACAGCTTGTGGTTTGCTCAAAATCACATGGTTATCAGTGTACCATAGTTCTTACTTGAACTGAAACAATTGGCTACTCCAGAAGTAATGGCTTTTGGTAAAGAGCCTTTCAAATCCATTAAATCTTCATAAAATATTGCTAGGGACTAGCAATAGTTTAGTGTGGGGAATTGATGAGTGTCTAAATACTCATCATTTTTACCTAATCTGAGCTGCCAAAACATCCAAAAACACTCAGAAATGCATCATAATACTGAAATTATCACAAAATTGTGTTTTATATGTTTCAGATGCAAAATGTTTAAAAACAGTTGAAAAACGAACAAAGTTTGCATAATTGGCAGTTTCAGTCCCTCAACTTTCAAAAAGTTGTCAAAACTAGTCCCTGAAGGTTTTAAATAAATGAAAAGTCAACTTAAGTCCTTGGGAAACCAAAAATGTTCACAAAATGGTCCCTGGATAAAAGTTTATACAACTTGGCAACTTTTGCCCCTCAAGTATCAAAATTGGCAAAAATGGTCCCTGGGTATTATAAAACTTGAAATTTCACAAAATACCCTTGTACTATGCATGAACTTACAAATTGGAACACTTTTGATAACTTTTGGGAATTTACAAAACAAGTCCCTCTAAAATCCAAATTTACATTTTAGGTCCCTAAAGTTTTAAAATGATAAAAAAATACAACTTTGGTCCTTGTGTAATTATTTTATGGCAGGTTTAATCCCTTGAAGATATTTTGAAAAGATGACAACTCAGCCCTCAACTTTCAGTAAATTACAAGATTGGTCCCTATGCTTATTAAATAAAACCTAAATCCGGATCTAAACTAAACCCAAAAATAATAACCAACCCATCCCATTTATTTAACCCTAAACCCAACAACCAAGCCCAGCCCAACACCTTATAAATAAACCCGACCCAAGCCTGGTATACAAAACCAGTTTGACTTGGTCAAACTCATCCCCAACCTCACAAACCCGCCAAAACAACCTTACCCATGGTTTCTCTGCTAAACCACTCCCCATCCAATCCAACTCACCTAACAATGCCAAAAGCATTGAATGCTTCTTCTCCACTCCCCTGAATAGCATTAAATGCTAAAACCTGCTCAACCCACTATTATCACTTTTGGCGCCAAAATTCATTTGAGTGGCTGAGATCGAATGGAAGCAAACCAATGGTGGGGAAATGTTCAGAGGAAGATGCAAGGAAGTTCCCACTTTATTGTAGTATAAATAGAATGTCTTGTAGCCTTAATTGGCAGTAAGTAGTTAAGTAGTAATTCTAGTGTAATCGTATTTCTTAATCAGTTGTTATCTTATTGTAATTTCAAGCTTCAGTTATTAATACAAGTTAATTTTAGTCTTAATAATCTCATTTCAATCACTCTAGTTATAAATTTCAGTTGTTCTTAATTTTCAAGTAACCTGTTAAGCTTTATAAGCTCGAATCCTACTCAAAAGCTCTCATAAGCCTCAAACACCCTTGCTATAAGCTTACATAAGCTTATAATAGCTTTCTGTAAGCTTATATAGAGTTCACTAGTATCAAGTTTGAATTTTGAAGAATGGTCAAAGAAAGTCAACAATAAGCTCAAACAAGCTACTCTGGATGTTGATAAGCTGAAATATTGGAAGCTTATGGGTTAGTGGCTTAGTGGTAAGCCTATAGGTTGTTACTTGGCCCTTTGTTCTTTGGTTTACATGCAATTCGATTGTAAGCTCAAAACTCCATATTAGCTTATTTTCATAATAACTGTTCTATAAGCTTATCTTAGTTTATCTTTGTCAATATTAGCTTCTCAGTAGTCTATTAACTTATTTCATTCAGTATCTTAGTGATTAACTTTACTTGTTTTCATTTTCACTTTAATAACCTATATAAAAGCCAAAAATTAAGCTAGCTTGTTGAATCAGTTTTCTGTGTAATCAAAGTCATTTTCATAAGCTAAAATACTCACTAGTACCATTAGAAGTCCATTCGTAGCTTGTTAGAACCACCTCAGTTCATCAATACCAAAACAGTCCTCTAAAAGGACTGTTTGGTTCTAAGCTGTCTCACTAGCCAAACACCCTAGTACTGTAGAAATACCACAAGCTCAGTTTAGAGCTTGCTTTTAGTAGTCCATATAAAGCTCTTTTGAAGCTCCTTAAAGCCTATTAGATAGAAAAGGCCATTTTGAACCCTTGGTGATCATTTCAGTCCTTCAATAGGTCAAACAAGCTCAAACAAGCTCAAAGCTTGTTTTGTCGATTTCTTTGGTATCCTTGAGTCTCAAATTGTCCACTTAGCTAGTTCCTAGAAGCCTAGACCTCTGCACAAGGTGTGCACCAAAATAGCACACCACATCAGTAAGCCAACTGCTTACTGCAGTCCTTTGGTGAGCTTTTGGAAACTTGCATGATTTTTAGCTCGATAACCAATAGCCCGATTTAGTTGTTTCTTTTTGATATTAAAACCTCACCAGCTCACCTATACATAGAATTTTTAGTTAGACTTTTAGAATCCAATTAAGCCCTCAAATAAGCCCACAAAATCTGCTCATTTCCCCTGCACCAGGGGAACATCAGCAGACCCACAGCCAAAGCCCTTTTTCTCATCTTATTTTTAAGCTGTTAATCAAGTCCATAAGCCCTCAATTTTGGTTTTTAGACAGTTCACATAGCAGTCTACAAGCTCAGTATCTGGTATTCCATTTTTGAGCTTATTTCATAGCTTATTCAGATCTCAAAAGTAGCCCAGTTGAATCAGTATACACTGACTCAATAAGCCATAAGCTTATTAAGAGCTTTACTGGATTTTCAGCCAGCTTTTTCAAGTTTCATTAGCTTATTCAAGTTACCCTCAGTCCATTTTAGCTTAAGCCATAAGCTTATAGCTTAATTCGTAGTGTAGAGCTTAAATTGAAAAATCAAAAGTCTTAAAAAGCTTATATTCCAACAGCCAAGTGCTTGTCTAGCTTAATCCTTTGTGCTTATTTGTATTATTCAGTTGTTTTAAGCTTATTATAGCATATTTAGCTTGTCCTGATCATTTGGTCAATTTTCATGCTTATTTGCTTATTTTGGGCTTATTAGCAAACTGCTTATTAGCCCAAATCTGCTTTGTAGGCTTAGATAACTTTTCCTTTTATTTTTCCCAGCTTCCTTATAATATTTTAGCATTATCTGTAATTTTTCATAATTTTCCTAAGTCATTTACTATTTTAATCATTTTTATTAGTTCTTAGTAGTAATTAAATCATAAAAAATAGAAAAATAATCAGAAAAATACAAATCCAATTTTCATAATTTTCTTTTGTCATTTTTAATCTAGGAAAAATATAATCTTCTTTTTAGACATTAAGAAAATTAAAAATAGAAATAAAATGATAGCTTCTATTTAATAGAATTTATCTTTTTAAATTTTAATTAAGTAATTTTCATTTTTATAATTTTCATAGCTTCTATTTACTTAGTAATATTTTTAGAAAAAGTTTCATATTTTTCTTTGTCCATTTAGTATTTTTTATAAATTTAAATAGTTTAATTAGTATTTAAATAATAAATAATTAATAATAATTAAATAAAAAGTATAAAAAATATATAATTTAAGTTTTTAAATAAGTTTTAAGTAATTTTACATTTTTAGGTTATAAATTTTATAAATTTCAGTTTTTGTCCCGTTTTAGCTTTTTCGTTGCGCGTTTTTAAGTTAATTTATTCGCGTTTAATTTAATTGTGCATATCTGTTTTTAATTTGTTATTTAGAATTGTTAAAAAAGCAAAATCAAAAATATCTGATTCATCAATCACTTTAATCCAAAGCTTTGCACAGTTTTCCATTCACACCTCGTTGGGAAACGACCCAGGTGATCACTTGCCTGGTTTCACACACTACACACGAGCATCCTGTTCCGAGGCTGTTTGCCTTTTATCATTTATCACGGTTGACCATTCACAAGTGGTTGACTTGTGTGATAGAGAGATAAAAGATAAGTGTTTCGGGACGGATCAAGCGCACGCGCTGTTACCTTAGGAATTGTTGAGTTCTTGATCGCTGTTTAAAGTTTTTTAACAATGGCAGCAATAGATGATTTTACTGTGATAAGCACAGTGAAATGAAGATGACACTTTATATAGGGTTAGAAGACCGCAGGGATGGTTGACATATGGCACCCACTTGCTCTAATCGTGTGGCTGGGAGCCCAAAAGGTGAAGCACTTTTTCACCCACCCTCACGTTTTACGAAGGAGATACGGATGTACTTGGACTAGTTTATTATATGGCTTTTTTAGGCGGGAAACACTTAAAACTTTCCCGCTACGCATCGAGGAATATTTTTGCTACATTTAGTAGTCTAGCATCCGCAGTCGTCGCACTACGCACACTAGACTGGGGGGACATGATGACGTATAGTCCGCATTCGGGTCACGAACCCGACCAATGGACGCTACCAACACTCAAGCCCATCACGAATGGGCTCAAGCCCATTACGCGTGGGCTATCTCGGTAAAGACTTGGGCTTACAAGGGCCCAAAGTCCAAATTCTATTATTAGTCTTGATCTCTTATTTACGGATAAGGATGGATATACCGATGGAGGCGGGATACGCCGAAGGGTAAGGAACACGTAACCTATGAGGACTTCGTGTATATATATAGGATATCTCGGCTCATTAAAGGTACGATCGACAACCCTAACTCTTAAACTAAAACCCTAAAACCGATTACTTACTCTCACGCCGGAGGATAATCGTGGGAAACAATCCCACGATAAGTCTAACGGTGTCTTTTTGTTTTCTTAGTGCGCAGGTCTCAAGCATTAAGATCTAATTGGTACGGAAACAAGGAACGCCCAACTTTTGTATCAACAGTGTCAGTGCGTAGTATGTGTGTGTTTAAGTGGATGTGTCTACATTTAAACAGGGTATAGATAATTGGTAAGGAATATGGTAGCCCCTACGAAAGTTTGATGATAGATGTGAATGCTGATGTGACATGTGAATATGGTATCAAATACACCTAGTATAAGAGAGGCGAGTGTTGAGCGCTATACAACCTACGCCATTGGTGTTTTTGTGCTATAGCTATTGCGCCATGGCCTCAACAGTGAGCTATCCCTTTTTTTTTAAATAAATGAAAACTATGAGTCACATGAACTTATAACTTGCGTTATATGGGATATGATGTTTTCTTGTTATTATTTGTTATAAGAATGTTATGAGATAAAAACTTACGTAAAATGTGCTACAACACGCACGGCACCTACATCTCTAATGTCTTTCATTTAAAATATTGACAACTAACGCACCCTCACTTTTTTTCGCAGTGACCTTTACAGACTAAAATAAATACTACTCGTAGAGCTAATAAACAGTTGTGTTGGGTTGTTCAAGCGAATAAAGAAGCATTGATAAAGGAAAGCAAAGAAAATATGATCTTCTCTTTATATGCGTACATTCATGGAATAACAGTTACAAACTTGATCAGAACTCACCTTAAGCATATGCAAGATAGAATCTCGATTCTCGAATTATAATTGCACTTAGGATCATGCTACCAAATTTTGAGTCGATCAAAACTCATTCAGGTCGCTAACAATTTCAAGTCACACTGGTTGATAAATATTGCTTTTTACTCTTTTGTAGCGAAAGTTTTAGTCCAAGTATCTTTCGACAATGAATTTATCACATTTAAAGTGAAATAAACTAATTACGTTTCTCTTGTAAAGATAAAAATGCTAGATATGAACCAACATGTACGGTCATATGAACTTCAATTGAACACGCAACATCGAAAATAATCTTCATGGAATTGGCAAGGAATCCTGAGAATCACGCATGTCAGTCGGGTGCAATGCTCCATGAGCTTATAGATGAGATAAATAATCTTCATGTGTAGTATGTGTTGTTAAACACGCAACATCGAAAATAGAAAGCAGAAACATTCGTTCTTGACCAAGGAATTGGAACATTGATTTGTCAAGCATATTAAAAAGGCTGATTTGATAACATTGATTCTCATTCCATGTTTCGTTTTTATACAATCTAACACCTTTGTAGGAATATATGCCAAACATTAGTCAGACCGGATGTACCAGTGACCAACATCATCACCGTTAACTTAACGTCACATCACATTTTCACTTCACCGCTAAAATTACCAACATTAAGATGTAATAACACCGCCAACTTCACCACCCAAACATTACTAACTTACACAAATATAACCCACAAAAATCAACATCACACTCACAATCAACATCAACAAGTCGGTCGATGGACCAAGATACACCTAATATCGTGTGTGGTCAATACCAAGATAGCACACTTCTTTCTTTGTTGTTACTTGTAGATAAGGATGTTTGACTTTAACAATCAAACATATAATTTTTTTTTTTTTTTTTGAACGACAACTTTATTAGAACCACTAGCAAGAAGCTAGACAATTACAAAGAAATCAAATGCGGGTGTTAAAGCCAACTAACCCAGTTCAACGTTCTAAAACCTCTGGCTAAACACCAGTTAAAAGTGCGTAAAACAATATCATCAAAAATAGCGTCTTTTCGAGGTTTATTGACCGCAAAAAGAAGTTGATTCCTGAAGGTCCATAAGCTCCACCAAGAGACGTAAAAAATGCCTTCCAACACTTCTTTAGACTTAGTACCAAGACGTATCGATTTGAACCAAACGAGCCACTCTACATAAGAATCAAACATATAATTTATGAATAGAAAAAATTAACAAAAATGTAGAAAAATTCAAGTTTGATCTACTATATAGTTATTTTCAAACCTTTTTTCCACAATGGTCATGCACTCATGCTCGACTGCTCAACTGCTCGACTTCATTCAAATTTTTACACGTGTCATTCCTTTGGCTGCTCAACTGCTCGACTTTGACTGCTCAACTGCTCGAGTCCACTCAATTTTCGACACATGTCATTCTTTTGAAGTTTTTCTGAAAAAAAAAGTACAAAGGAATGACACGTGTCAAAAATTGGGTGGAGTCGAGCAGTTGAGCAGTCGAGCATGACTAAAATGAGAAAGGATGCTAAAAGTATCTACATAGTGGGTCAAACTTGAATTTTTTTACCTTTCGGTAATTTTCTCTTATTATTACAAAGATCGTGTCAAATTCTGGAGACAGGAACAATGATTTGTTCTAAAAGATAATAACTTGACTTGTTCAAATGCTTCATTGACTTGAGTTATGTATGATATCTGAAAACAAAACCGATCCGATAAGATAAGAGTTACTGTAACAAATAAGTTTTTTTTTACACATATTTACGCGACTTAACTAATGTATCAGATTTTTTCTTTAATCAAATATAGTAAGACTTCAAATTATTGGTAAGATTCCATTTTTAATGGTAAAGGGAAAAAGGGGTCAATACCATCTTTTTGGTGTAGGTGCTACAACATTTTGATGTGCCAATTCGATGGTCAAGAATCAATGTTCCAAATTCGATATTGCGTATTTTATTGGAACTTATATATATTTAGAGGCTTGATTTAAAGTCGTTTAATATATATGTAGTCAAAAGTTTACAAATTTCAAAATCATTTTATTGAAAAAAAAAAATAATATTATCGTTTTAGTAAGTTGTTTACTTTTTTTAAAAAACGTCTAACTAATGATCGCTTTGACATTTATCATCCTAAGTTACTTTAATTTTTTATTTATTGTGTTGAATTAAGGTTTATGGAAATGCAAAACTAGCCGGATGTCTCTTTAGAAGTAATCTTTTTACTTTTGGGTAGAGACGTAATTGTCTGGATACTAAGGGTGTGTTTGTTTCATTAAGATGTTTTGGGTCTGAATTTCACTATCACATCTTATCAGTAAGAGGTGGCTAGAAAGTCTAAATCTGAACGAAATAATAATGTTTGTTTTTCTATAATTGTCCGAATGATTTTAAGTACTCGTTTCTGCAATTTATTTAAATAACTTATGTAAATATGAAACAAGATTTTTTATCATAAATATAACATAGTTAATAAACCATCAAATATATTATATTAACACGAGTTTTCAATTTCTTATCGAGTAAGAGGCAGTAAGACAAGTCCCCCACCTCTTACTGAGTAAGATGTTATATGCCTAACTGGGTCTGACTCAAAAGAAAAAAACAAACAATTAAAACGTCTGACCATCTCTTACTGGTAAGAGTAAGAGGGCTAGTAAGATTTTTTTTTTTTTTTTTTTTTTAAACAAACACACCCTAACTCTCTCGCATCTCGCTTTGACAGAATTGAGTATAGTTGTTGTCAGTGAAAGTGCAAAAGAAAATTGGTACAGGTGATGATAAGAAATCGCAAAAATTACTGTAGCAGTACCAAGTTTTTATCATATTTCAATTTTAGTCATGGATCTCGCGTAAAAAACATTCCGGGTGTTCACGTGATTACGTGTCATTATATTAGTGGTCGGAAAAAAAAATACATTTCGTGTAAGAAATTGTCCAGGGTTACACGGGATCTGAAAAAAAAAAAAAAAAAAAAAAAAAAAATCTCGTGTAAAAAATTGGTATTGGGTTACATGAGATTCTTTTAATCTAACTTTTTAAATTTAAAACTTTTTAATAATTACAAAAACCACCTTTTAACTTTTTAATAATTACAACTTTTTTATATAACAAACTTTATTCGTCAAATATTTAGTAAATATCTATCGAATTCTTTAATGAAAAAAATATCGTTGCGAAGAGCTCTAAATTACGAACAAAATAAGCCCAATATTAACATGCTTTTGACGTACGTACGATTTTATAAAAAATGTTGGAGTTTATATATATATATATATATATATATATATATATATATATATATATATATATATATATATATATATATTGCGAGAACCGATCTCATCCATTAAATATTTGATCAATGGTTATAAATGGAGTGGCAGTTTCGTAATTAAGTGAAAGAGCAATTAACTCTTTCATAAGAGGAGGAGGGGCATTAGTGGTATTTCATCTAATTAAGTTTAATAACCGTCCCTATTAATAGGGATTTGCGAATGAAAATTAGGTTTAATAAAAAAGACGTCCATATCTTTTCTCTTCTAAACTGCTCACAAGCCGCCATCATCTTCTCAGAATTCTTTAATCATCAAATTAGCGAGTGACAAAAAAAAGTACATGTAATCAGGTTTGTCTAGTATATCACAAATACTTTTTTATTTTGTGTTTGTTAAATGATTCTTTTTTTTCTTGTCTCTTGTAGGTCAATGATTTCAGGTTTCCGAATCAAATTCATCTGAAATTTTAAGTTTCTGATTAACATTGTGCAATTTAAATACAAATATTTGATCTTCATATGAACAAACTCCAAATGTTATTTATTAAATAAGTATATTGATTCAATTGTTGTGTTTCACATCACCAATAAAATCACAGGTCCAATGTTGGTGGAGTTGATGTTACTTGTGTTTTGACGCCACAAATTAAATTGGCAAATTTGTTTTAATTTATTATAACGACAATGTTCTCGTATGGTTATATGTAGTCTTATTATATTGTTTAATGTACGGTTATATGTAGTCTTACTGTATTGTTTAATGTGTGTTATGTGTACATGTATTTAAATCTTTTTTTGATAACTGGACTCAGTTATTACATGGCTACCAACACTAAGAGCACTGGGTGCAGCTCGTTGGAAGACCTCGCCACTCCAACGTGGCGCCTCGCCACCCTCGCCACTGCACCGACCCTCCCTCAACTTTTCTCGCCACTTGGTGGTTCCTCGTCTGCACGACGAGCTCAAGAAACGTACTTTTGTCAGGCAACTTTCCTTTTTTCTTTTTTTTTTCCGGATCTAAAATCAATTTGTGGTTTGTGTGTAAATAAAAGTGTGTGTGTTTTCAGAACACTTGAAGAAGATGTGCAGGCTTTTTTTTTTCAGATCTAGATTGCTAGGATGGGCTGCAAGTGGAGTAAGTGGAGGTGTATTATACTCTCTCTCTCTCTCTCTCTCTCTCTCTCTCTCTCTCTCTCTCTCTTTTCTTTTTTTTTTTTTTTTTTAATTTTTTATATGTGTTAAATTGTATTTTTATTGTGTTATGTGTGTGTTAATTTGTATTTTAATTGAATGAAATAAATTTAATGTATTTGAAAAATGGAAAAGAAAAAAAATTGAGGGTAGGTGGGCCCCAAATGAGTAAGTTGAAGTTAGTTGTTAGTGAGGGGGGTTAGTTGTGAAGGTTTTTTAAAGTGATGTGGCACCCCGTGGGCCCCAAATAAGGAGCTTCCCCTCCTCACTGCACCCAGTGCTCTAAGGATTATAAGATACATAGGACTTGTATTTTAGTTCGAGGTTGTAAGGATTATAATTATTGGTAATCATATATTTGAATTTTTAGGCTACGAGGCGGTGCATTGTTGACATAACGAGAAATTAAGAAATCTTTATGAGGTGATCACAATGTTTTAGAAATCGCGATAAGATCATGGTTGATTAGTGGTCCGATTTTGATCAAGGTAGTTAATTTCTTTTCTTACTCTTTCGTATTAAACTACTCTTTCTTGAAAAAAATAAGACATAACCACAAGACCCTTTATTTGTTTTCATTCGAATGAAGTAACAGGTATAGTGACATGAGGTAGTTAATTTCTTTTCTTACTTTGTACGTTATTAATTTCCTAGTTTGTGGTTCCTGTCAAAAAGAGAAACTACACATTTATATTAGACTGTGCATATGTGTTTTGATTAGCTGTTTATGATAAAAAGAAAAAAAAAAAAAAAAAAAAAAAAACGTTTATATTACTTATTTGATATGGACAAAGATTGTGCATATGTGTTTTGTTAGTTGTTATGATTAAATAATTCGTTTATTAATTGTTTGTGGTTACAGGTACGAGTATGATAGAATAATATGAAGAGTGCAAATGTGTTTTGTACATATTAGTTAGCGAGATGATACGGATTAAAAACACATGTGCACAAGGATTAAAAACACATGTGCAGATTTCATGGGTTCTTAAACTAGGCGAGGAATACATGTGCACGCCTAAAAGATGAACCAACTTTTAAAGACATTGGGTTATGCATATGTGCACGCTTCATATCTTTTGTAATAAAATTGAATACAAGTATAAATATAATAACGTTTGTGATAATGTTGAACATCATATCACTAGAGTAATAAAATTTGCAAATTTTGAAATTGCATAAATCTATTGTTAAAGTTTTGTTGTTTGTATTTATCTTTATTTAATATTTCTTAAAGATACATGTGCATATACAAAACACCTATGCATAAACGAAAAATACAAGTGTCATAATCTAGTTAGTAGTTAACTTTTTTTACAAAACACATATGCACATAATGTATTTTTAAACATGTATAATGAAAAAATAATAATAAAAATAAAAAATCCTAAAATTTAGGAACAAAAAAAAAAGTTTTTTATTTTTTTTTTAAAAAAAAAATCCTAAAATGTAGGAACTAATAAAACGTTTTTTATTTAAAAAATCAAAAAGAAATAAAAAAAAAATATAATTTTACTATTATACCATTTTGAATTAAATTATAAAAATAAATATTTAAAAAAAATTTGATTGGTTGATGCTGGTTCTCGCAGTTCTCGACCTTTTTTTGGTTCTGAAAAGAACCCTACCCTATATATATATATATATATATATATATATATATATATATATATATATATATATATATATATATATATATATATATATATATATATATATATATATATATATATATTCTTTTTAAATTTCAAAACACACTCTTAAACCACAGGGGCCAAAGACATACAAAATTCTATAAAATAGGAATATCGTTTAAAAATAAAAACGTAAAATTTATAAACTAAAAACTGTATCCTTTTTAATCATAAAACTAAAAACGCTAACCTTTTTTTTATATAAACCAAAAAAATTTATTCATAAATTAACAACATTACATATGAAATATAAAACGTAAACGTACGAAATAAAAGTATACACATTCATAAATTTTTATAAGCTTTTTATAGAACTAGGCATGACTAGCCCTCGGTTGAAACGTACGAAATTCATAAACTTTTTATTTCGAACATTTACGTTTTATATTTTCTATCTAATGTTTTAATTTATGTATAAAAATTATAATTTTATATAAAAAGAAGGTTAGCATTTTTAGTTTTATGATTAAAAAAATACAGTTTTTAGTTTATAAATTTTACGTTTTCATTTCTAAATGATATCCCTATTTTATAGAATTTTGTACGTCTTTGGCCCCTGTGGTTTAAGAGTGTGTTTTGAATTTTAAAAAATATATATATATTAGATCAGTGTAATGTTCCTAACAATAAAAGTGCATTAACAAATTAGTGTGTCACTACAAATGTATCAAAAGGCTAAACGTGTCATAAAAAATTATTAAAAAACTTAGTGTGTCACTACAAATGTGTCACTATAAAAGTATAAAAAAATTATTGTGTCACTATATATGTATAAATGTGTCACTACAGAAGTATAAAACAATTATTGTGTCACTACAAGTGTGTCACTATTTATGTATAAAAAATTGGTGTGTCACTATAAATTTAATGTGTTATAAATAAAGTATAAAAAAATTACTGTGTCACAATACATTTAATAATAATAAATTTTAGTATAAAAACGCTATGATATTTCATGTACATTTAATAAATTTTAATAATAATAAATTATTGTGTCACAATTTTACGACATATTTTCGAAAATTTTGCTAGCTTTGTAACCGAAAATCAAAACACTCATAAATCAGTTTTATTGATTTGGTACATAATGCCATTGATTTTCTATTTTATTACAATAATGCCACCCATTAATTAAATTTAAATCTCATCTAAAATCATTGATTTAATGGTTCAAAACTGTGCCTATTG
This sequence comes from Artemisia tridentata subsp. tridentata, assembly GCA_021014915.2. Taxonomy (NCBI): domain Eukaryota; kingdom Viridiplantae; phylum Streptophyta; class Magnoliopsida; order Asterales; family Asteraceae; genus Artemisia; species Artemisia tridentata. The sequence continues at coordinate 490,960,775 of CP139509.1, read as the reverse complement.
TTTCTCACTTTAAGTTGTATACCACAATAACGCCTTCCTATATATATATATATATATATATATTATATATATATATATAGTGAGACTTTCTTGCGAGAACCATCTTATCTGCGAGAACTGACAGAACCACCAAAAACATACATGCACGCTGTAATAACCAAGAATCGGCTTTTAACACCTTCAGGAGGTCGAGGTTGTCCAAAATAGAAGAGATTCATGTTTAGTTTAGTGAGAGAGTTTAGAGAGAAGGTGGAGTGTGATAAACTTTGGATATTATTCTTGTGTCAAATGATTCACAGCCACACCCCACAAGATAAGACTTGTGGGGTATTTATATGCCTAACTTGACAACTATTAGAATATTACACAATAAGTCCTTGCACTATATGCAAACTAGTTGTCTACTTCCAATTCACGTAAATATCGCCCAGCTTCATTTCTAACAATCTCCCTCCAGCTGGAGATATACGTGAATTGGTTACAATGATTCCTAACAATTACATAACAATGATAAAAGCAATGCTGAAGTAGAGCAGTTTCCTTTTGAGGATGACTTCACAGCTCTTGATCTTCTCGTATCTTTCTCAGCTTGCTTGACTTACTTGTAGAATCACTGTAATGACCTAATTGGGTTATTACTCCCTCCCAATTAGTGAGGCATTTTCTTTTACATGCTCCCTCCCAAATTGACAACCCGTTTGATATAGCCTTGATGCTTGTAGAAGAAGTTTCTCTGAAATCTTGCCAAATAGTCTTCAGTCTCTTGCACAGCGGAAAATGGATTATAGACTGATGACTTGTAACTTCTTCACAGGTTTCTTTGGGGAGCATCATATCGACATCTTCAGCTCACTTAGAATGCTTCCAGTTCATCATAAACAGCCCCGATGTACACATTTCATACATTTCTCCCTCCAGGATGATGACGATCTTTCGGACTCATCCTACATATGTGTACATAGACATATCAACTAGAAGCAACATACAAATCAATACCCCATGAGTGGATGTCGATAACTATTCTCTCTACGATTCTCTTAGGATCAATCTCTTCTCAAACCTCTTGTATCAAATCAACGGCCTTTTGTAGTGACTGCTGATGGATAAACCCACTATGACGAACTTGAGACTGAAGTAAAATAACCCAGACTTGTGACTTAAACTTGCACGATCGTGTGACTAAGAACCTATACTGAGCACTACAACGTAACTCCTTAAAGCATATAGGTCGTTTCATATACCCATCCATCCTTCCTTAACTGTATATGAACATCTCTTGAATTATCCACATCTTTATGTGACACTGAGTACTACAACGTATCTCCTTTAAGTGATAGTTAACTAGGTCTTCGTCCATCCTCCCCTTGACCTATGAAAACTAGATAACCCAAGACTTAATCACTATTCTATAAATGCTCAAACAAGGATCTCGAAGAATCATGCATCCAACCAACCCCGATATCTTCAAGATACTAAGTACACGTACCCGTGATATTCCACTTCAACTTCAAATAAGTAATAATGAATCATCCTTGTAGTCACAGTTGATAATATAGCCATTGTCATTTGATTGCGATTCTTGTTCAGGATCTTTTCGGCTATACGCGGTGATGTTGACGGTGTAGGCCAAATTTTTTTTTTTTTGCCAAAGGTTGTCCGATATCTGGATTGTAGTGTCGTCCGATATCGCATTTGGTACAAAGTTCTCGGACAAAGCTTAAGTTCTGAACTGAAGTGCGATAAGTCTGATGAACTGCGATAAGCCTGAATCGCGATAAGCCTGACCAGAGATCAATTGCGATAGGCCAAGTGCGATAGGCCAAGTGCGATAGCGTGGCCAATTGCGATAAGGTCTGAAACGCGATAAGATATGAATCGCGATAGATGCTGAACTGCGATAGAATCTCAATCGCGATAGAAGTTGTCAAATGCGATAAAACGCCTGGTGATGCCAATTGCGATAAGACGCAGATTCCCACCAACTTTTTGACTTTCTTCCACTTGCAACCTTATCTTCCCTGACAACTTTTTACTTGCTTTCCCTGACTTATACCAACTCAATAATTCACCTCTTTTATACTAAAATAATCATAAACAAATTCTATACAAAATTTGTTATGATTCTATATGATCAAAGAGGGTAAAAACAAACCCAGATCCAAACCACAAGAACTAAATTCGAGTGAAAGGATACCCACAAGCTCATAAGTCAGTCGCAAAACCACAAACCAACACAACCTTTGATCTTTATTTTGTGTACGATTTCAAGATAAACACCAAAAGGGTCACATTTTTATGAAACAAAAACGCAACATTTGGGTTCTTTTAAACATAAATCGAACACAAAAACATCCAAAACTGCTACTGATGAACAGTAACGAGCAAGAACACACCAAAAAATCACATTTTTACCTCAAACACACCACGATTCGCCCCCGGTTAGCTCTGATACCAATTGTAATGACCAAGAATCGGCTTTTAACACCTTCTGGAGGTCGAGGTTGTCCAAAATAGAAGAGATTCATGTTTAGTTTAGTGAGAGAGTTTAGAGAGAAGGTGGAGTGTGATAAACTTTGGATATTATTCTTGTGTCAAATGATTCACAGCCACACCCCACAAGATAAGACTTGTGGGGTATTTATATGCCTAACTTGACAACTATTAGAATATTACACAATAAGTCCTTGCACTATATACAAATTAGTTTTCTACTTCCAATTCACGTAAATATCGCCCAGCTTCATTTCTAACACACGCCTTCAATAATTGTATTTTTGCACATATGTTCTAAAAACAACATATATGTTTTTTTTTAAAACATGGTTGTTCTAAAGAATTTGATAAGAAATTGGAAATACAAAATTTTTCTTTGAAGGTGTGCATGTATGTTCTTATAAGGCGTGCAATGACAATATTGCGGCCGTGTGTACGGTTTTTGTGAAAAAAGATGATGAGTTCATGATGATATTGAAGAACATAGGTGGATACTTACGATTATTGATGATTTGCATGTATTTTTATTTTATTTTAAAAGGCGTGTATATATGTTTTTGGTGGTTCTGTCAGTTCTCGCAGATATGATGGTCCTCGCAAGAAAGTCTCCCTATATATATATATATATATATATATATATATATATATATATATATATATATATATATATATATATATATATATATATATATATAGTGAAGGGTTATTTTCAGAACCAAGAAAAGATCAAGAACTGCGAGAACCAATCTAAACCGTTGATCAAACCAATCAATGGATGAAACTGAAAGTGGCATGCTTGTAATTAATTCCAACTTCCTGCGATATATTGTAATTGGATGAGGGGCAATGATGGAAATTCGTATTTAAAAATTAATCACCAGTAAATGTTTTTAATAGGACCAAATCCACAATAACCATCCTAATTTTAAGGATCTGGAGGTTACACATAAACCTAAGAATGGTATTCTCTATATTCTTTCTTATCACCACCACAAAACCATAAAGATTTATGTCTTCAACAATTAGTCGCCGGAAATATTAAGATCACCATGGCCTCACTATCATGTTTTTTAACATCATGTCACCGGAAAAAAAGACGAAGAAGATCCATCTTGTGAGGTTTCTATTCGTCAAACATAAGGTCTTAATAAAAATCGAATGTAGGTTTATTTTAGACTCATTTCAAAACTAAGAATAAGAGTTTGAATCTTTGTTTATTTCGAAAAATCGATTACGATTATTTGAAGATCTTTTTAATGATCTTGTTTAGAACTTGAATAAAATCGAAATCTTTATGTTTTGAATTTGTTCTATTTGTTTTTGCTTTTTGTTGTTATGAATATAAATCAATGTTGGGTTCTTATAAATCTTGAAATTTTTTGTTTGAGAATAATGGAAGAGCCCAGATCTTGTTGTTCTCTATTTCGAATCTTGATATTTTTGTTTAATGATAATACATGGGGTCATGCAAAAACAAATGAATGAATCGAAAGATAAATTTAAAACAGTGGATGAGAATTGTTCGTTGCACCTGGTACACACAAAAAGTATTAATACCTATTTTTTATTTTTTTTATTTCTTCGTTAAAAATATTACTAGTGCATATAAAAGTTGTTACTAGTGCATATATGTTTTGTTAATTGATTTTAATAACTAATATGATTCTTGTTGATATGATGTTAAAATTATATATAAAGTGTATTTGTCAAATTGTCGTTTTGTTTTGTCTTTCTTTTCGTCATTATAAAATAATTGAATTATGTGCATATGTGTTTTTAGGTTAGAGTGCGTGTGTATTTTATGGTTGGTAAAAAAATCAATGAAAAGGGTTTGCATATGTGTTTTACGGCCAATAAAAAATTAATGAAAAGGTGCGCATATATGTTTTTAGGGCTGATACAATATCAATAAAAGTAGTGTGCATATGTGTTATTGAGAGTGCATATGTGTTTTCATAGTTTCTAGTGAATTTAATGCCTTCTATGCATATGTGTTTTTACAGTTTTTAAGTTTAAATGTATTGAAATTGCATATATGTTTTTATTTATGATATAAGAATGTTTTTTTGTTTAGTTCTGATGTTACACCCCGTGCCCGCTTAGACCAAAATTTAAAACTTTTTACACGGAAACGACTCACTTTTACGGACACCTGCTTACTCTTTTGACCACTGACAAAAATCTATAAACTTTCAAACCTTGAGACTATTTTTAGATGAAAGTACACTCGATTAGCTTCGAAACGATAGGTCACACGACCCATTTCGACTTACGGATCAAAAGATATGATTTTTCGAAAACTGCCAAAAATCTGCATTAAAGGGTGACGGCGTCAAGAAGACCATCATGAACAAAACTCAGAGCCTTGATAGGCCAGAGAATTTCTGGAGTTTAAAGGGTGACGGCGTCAAGAAGGCCATCAAGAACAAAACTGCAATTTCACCACTAAAACCCATTTTGACCCATTTCATGACAAAACCACTTATACCACTTCCGTTTTTACACCAAACTTGACCAACTTCATTATATTTACATATCAAACATGTTCCAATAACATTTGACCCGTTTGTCTCCAAAATGGGTACAAATGGACACTAATCCAAACACCCCTTAACTTAAACCATAAACACATAAAACACACTTGACGACTCATTAGACCACCAAACCATCACACAACTTTGACATACAATAAACGACTCATAAAAGAGACTCTTGGGGGTACAACATTGACTCGAGCTCGGTACTCTACCTAGCTCCTAACGCTTGTTATCTTCTAATTCCACTTCCAAATCCTTATGCTATAACACATAAACCTTCCTTCCGCCGCACAAGAACCTACAAAACATTAACAACTAAAGGAATAAGCTTACGCTTAGTAAGTAACCCGACATAAAACATATCTCATACACATATTTCCACATAAGCATCATAATCACATAAAAGCTCTTAATCTACTATATACCACTCATATCATACACAACTTCATAACATAATCACATCCATTCATCACAATCCATAATCAACAACATACCTTAACTAGCCAAGTCCAACAAGCTAACCTACCCTTGGTCAAGAATCACTAGCCATCCATCCCTAGCTCACAACCATTCTAAATCCAACTATTATACTTTCATACAACCACAATACATACATGACAATACACATATAATACATGTTTTAGGGAGAGTTACTTACCTTGGTCCAAGCTAACAACATCAAAGTCATCATCATCACCACTATTATCCATCATCATCATCAACATATCAAACCCTAATAACATAACAATCAATAACATAAACAAGGGTTAACATAACCCATCAAACATACTTATCTTTCATTCTTCATCATCATTTGATCATATCTTGATCAAATGATGAAAACCCACTTAATCCTTAAACTTTAACCTTAATAATCATCAAGATAGAAACACTTACATGGAGTGGGTTCTTGCTAGGACATAACCTTAAACACAAGGACTTCATCTTCTTCATCTTAAGCCACCACTAGCCTTTTCCCTCTCTTCCTCTTCTCTCTAAATCCGGACTAACAAACACACCTCAATAATGAGGGAATTCTCTAGAAATGACTAGTTATAACTAGTTAGGTGCATCTTTGGCCAATTGGCAAGTTTGGCCCCTGAAGTCTCATTCCTTCTATTTTAACCACAACTAACTTATAACACATAACTAACACTTGGCAACTTAGGTCCTTCTAGTTTATACATCACATTTCATATTACTACATGAGTCATACTTTGACTACTAGTTTGACCATCGGGTTTGACTTTCCCCGTAACTTCGTTGACCAACCAATTACATCCAACCTTAGCATATTTCATCTAGGGTGGGGCCTACTCGTAACCGGGATACGGGTCTAACAATTCTACCCCCCTTATTTAGATTTCGTCCCCGAAATCTGCCATTCATTACTAACCTATACTTAGTCACATAACTCATCTCATTACTAGCACCTTAGTCCCTAGTTTATTTAGTGCAACGATCTAAATGATCTTGCAACTCTATGCACACTATAGCATATCACATGCCCTAATCCACATTACCCCCGCTTACTTCTATACCATAAAACTCTTGCTTAGATTTTACATAATACAAGACTTACTTATTATTGCCAAACATCATTCTAATCCGCCCTATTACCGCACATCATCACTTTACTCGCTTTATCCTCTACCCTCATTCTTAACTACTCGCTACTTAAGAAACTCATACTATTTGACTTTACATGATTACACCTGGCTAATACGTTCACATTCTTTTATCTTCATTCATCATCTTTTGCACCACACCGCAAGGCCCATCCTATCATCATTACAATTTCTTCGCTCCATCAATGTTTCTCCTAAGTCTCAACTAAAAGCCATGGTCCAACTCTAATCCTCCTATCTTAGTCCTTAAAATTTCTACGAATTCTAAACTCTCGCTTTCTACTTCTCTAACCCTACTCGTGCCGTGTCGGCAACACATAGCCCACTCGTTTATAATTCCTCATTTACATGGAGAGGCGTCCCAATCGATGTAAATCAAGAAATATAAACTAGTGGTTATGTACTCCCGACATAACACCACTACTCCTAATTCCAAATTTAACTTTTATTATTTCCTCATTGTTTTTATTACATTATTTTTACTCTTCTTAGACTTGGATCCTTCACATTATCACATTCATCATGGGGATACTTTTATATGCCATGGACGTAGGCAACCCCTTGCCAGTGAAGGCAAAACTTTTCATCCCGAAGGATCTTTAACATTCATCACGAAGGATTCCTTAACATTCCTTTACTTGGTCATCCCGAGGGATACCACATTTAACATTCATCCCGAAAGGAGATTAACATTCATCACTTTACCACTTTCACATTTTAACACCGGATCCAAGTCATAAGCACCACACACTCATTATTACATTCGTTTATTATAGTAATTACCGCTAATCGCCTTAGCAGTAATATGATAATTTTAGAACAACGCCTTTATCTCATACACACTCCTTACATTCTTAATCCGCTTTAGTTATTTTCACATCTTTACTTTACCTCTCGCATTCTTAGCCTTCATTAATCAATTTCACATTCTTATTTTACATTTTAGTCCACCCGACTCATTTACATCTAGACCTCTCACATTTTACCAACCTTAACTCATGCATTCATTATAGTGATTACAGCGCCGTAATATGATAATCTCAAGACAACTTCTTTATCTCACACATACCCCTCTCATTCTTTCTTACGTTTTTAATCCATCACCTTTTTATTTCCATATTTTATCTCTCTTCTTTTAGTCTCACTCGCTTCCTTTACATGTAGACCTTACATAGATCGTCAATTATAACACGCTCATTATTTATTAATGATTACAGTTAATCGCCTTAGCTGTAATATAATTATTTCATGACAACACCTTAGCTTCACATATAATCATCTCGTTTTAGCTATTATTACTTAGGAAGTTTCGTTCTATTTCACTATTTACTCAATCACCATGCCTTTCCTCATCTTGTAACTAAGTTCATCACAAACTTATTATGTATATATTTTTATTTCATTTCTTCACCACACACATTCAACGTTACCACATGTTCATACTTATGCCCCTACTGCTTTAACTCTCCACTAACCCGTCTCTAATACCTTATTATTGATTTCATACTAAGTATAAATGCTCACAAGGCCATGCTTTGGTCACCACTATCATATAAGTTACGCACTTTCATTTTTAGTCACATTTCTTATAACCCACCACACAACTTATTACACCTATTCACCCTCGCTAACTACCATGGCACACAATCACATAATCATATAATAATTACCGAGATAGCCCGAGGTGCACGGTAATCCTATCACTCACACACCAAATCTCCCACAACATATATCACATAAGACACATCCCTAAGTCCCCATCATACTACCCATATAACGATCACATCATTCGTTTCAAACTCTACATCCACATCCTATAACTCACAAACTATTAGCCCACCTATCTCAAACTTAACTTAACGCGTCTACGAGTGGTTTAAGTCTAGGCAACCTAAAGGAAACCTAATTCACTTAAACCGAAGCTCTGATACCAAGTTGTAACACCCCGTGCCCGCTTAGACCAAAATTTAAAACTTTTTACACGGAAACGACTCACTTTTACGGACACCTGCTTACTCTTTTGACCACTGACAAAAATCTATAAACTTTCAGACCTTGAGACTATTTTTAGATGAAAGTAGACTCAATTAGCTTCGAAACGATAGGTCACACGACCCATTTCGACTTACGGATCAAAAGATATGATTTTTCGAAAACTGTCAAAAATTTGCATTAAAGGGTGACGGCGTCAAGAAGGCCATCATGAACAAAACTCAGAGCCTTGATAGGCCAGAGAATTTTTGGAGTTTAAAGGGTGACGGCGTCAAGAAGGCCATCAAGAACAAAACTGCAATTTCACCACTAAAACCCATTTTGACCCATTTCATGACAAAACCACTTATACCACTTCCGTTTTACACCAAACTTGACCAACTTCATTATATTTACATATCAAACATGTTCCAATAACATTTGACCCGTTTGTCTCCAAAATGGGTACAAATGGACACTAATCCAAACACCCCTTAACTTAAACCATAAACACATAAAACACACTTGACGACTCATTAGACCACCAAACCATCACACAACTTTGACATACAATAAACGACTCATAAAAGAGACTCTTGGGGGTACAACATTGACTCGAGCTCGGTACTCTACCTAGCTCCTAACGCTTGTTATCTTCTAATTCCACTTCCAAATCCTTATGCTATAACACATAAACCTTCCTTCCGCCGCACAAGAACCTACAAAACATTAACAACTAAAGGAATAAGCTTACGCTTAGTAAGTAACCCGACATAAAACATATCTCATACACATATTTCCACATAAGCATCATAATCACATAAAAGCTCTTAATCTACTATATACCACTCATATCATACACAACTTCCTAACATAATCACATCCATACATCACAATCCATAATCAACAACATACCTTAACTAGCCAAGTCCAACAAGCTAACCTACCCTTGGTCAAGAATCACTAGCCATCCATCCCTAGCTCACAACCATTCTAAATCCAACTATTATACTTTCATACAACCACAATACATACATGACAATACACATATAATACATGTTTTAGGGAGAGTTACTTACCTTGGTCCAAGCTAACAACATCAAAGTCATCATCATCACCACTATTATCCATCATCATCATCAACATATCAAACCCTAATAACATAACAATCAATAACATAAACAAGGGTTAACATAACCCATCAAACATACTTATCTTTCATTCTTCATCATCATTTGATCATATCTTGATCAAATGATGAAAACCCACTTAATCCTTAAACTTTAACCTTAATAATCATCAAGATAGAAACACTTACATGGAGTGGGTTCTTGCTAGGACATAACCTTAAACACAAGGACTTCATCTTCTTCATCTTAAGCCACCACTAGCCTTTTCCCTCTCTTCCTCTTCTCTCTAAATCCGGACTAACAAACACACCTCAATAATGAGGGAATTCTCTAGAAATGACTAGTTATAACTAGTTAGGTGCATCTTTGGCCAATTGGCAAGTTTGGCCCCTGAAGTCTCATTCCTTCTATTTTAACCACAACTAACTTATAACACATAACTAACACTTGGCAACTTAGGTCCTTCTAGTTTATACATCACATTTCATATTACTACATGAGTCATACTTTGACTACTAGTTTGACCATCGGGTTTGACTTTCCCCGTAACTTCGTTGACCAACCAATTACATCCAACCTTAGCATATTTCATCTAGGGTGGGGCCTACTCGTAACCGGGATACGGGTCTAACAATGTTTTTTTGTTTAGTTCTGATTTAAGGGTACACTTGTGTTTTGTGTTTTAAACCTGTACTAATTTCTAAAAATGGTCTCTTATGAACAAGTCAGAAATACATTGTGCATATGTGTTTCGTTAGATGTTATGATTAAATAACTCGTTTATTAATTGGTTGTGGTTACAGGTACGAGTATGATGAGCGATGTCAAGAGTGTACATGTGTTTTGTACATACTATCTAGCGAGAAAATAGTTATGATAAAGAAGTAAAGAGTAAAGGCACAAGTGCACGAAGTTGCGTGAAGATTAGTAGACGCAACTATACATCAACGAAACTTTCATTTATTCTTTACTTTTAGAATTTTGTATTTGAATTGTATGTGATATGATTTTTAATTTTGTGTATAATGTTTTTGTTTTGAAATGTATACGATACATATAAAATATTTATGTTTGTCATTCAATGCACTTGTGTAAATATTTTTTACCAAAACACATTAGAGGTCTAAGCAATTGAACAATAAAAATATATGAAAATTTACCTTATATAAAAAAAAACACATATGCACCTTATCTTTCAAAATCATACATGCTGGAAAATAATTATTTAAAAAAAAAAAAAAAAAAAAAAAAAAAAAAAACCTAAAATTTAGGATCTAAAAAAGGCGTTTTGTATAAAAAAAATTCAAAAAAAAAATGAAAAAATATAATTTTACTATTATACCCTTTTGAATTAAAAAATAAAAAACAAATATTTTAAAAAATATGATTGGTTGATGACTTGATGTTGGTTCTCGTAGTTCTGTACCTTTTTTTGGTTCTGAAAATAACCTCACCTATATATATATATATATATATATATATATATATATATATATATATTATATATATATATATATATATATATATATATATATATACATATATATATATCAAACTTCAACATTTTTTATAAAATCGTACGTACGTCAAAAGCATGTTAATATTGGCCTTGTTTTGTTCGTAATTTAGAGCTCTTCGCAACGATATTTTTTTCATTAAAGAATTCGATAGATATTTACTAAATATTTGACGAATAAAGTTTGTTATATAAAAAGTTGTAATTATTAAAAAGTTAAAGGGTGGTTTTTGTAATTATTAAAAAGCTAGATTCAAAGAATCTCGTGTAACCCCATACCAATTTTTTACACGAGATGTTTTTTTTTTTTTTTTTTTTTTTTTTTTTTAATTTTCAGATCCCATGTAACCCCGGACAATTTCTTACGCGAGATGTAATTTTTTTTTCGACCACTAATATAATGACACGTAATCACGTGAACACCCGAAATGTTTTTTACGCGAGATCCATGTCTAAAATTGAAATATGATAAAAACTTGGGTACTGCTAGACATATGCACTCGTATATGTCTAGCACATTAATTTTCGCGGAATTATCTAATATAATATTTTTTATTATAAAATAAATAACATGTTTATAAAGGCAAACAAAATTACTTGAGATTCTTGTAAATGATTATAAATTATCCTTTGCCTTTAGTAGCCAAAGTTACGAATGCCATAACATCTTTTATATAATAAAACAAAATTTCAAGTGGGGACTTTTTCATTTCAAAAAAATCAAATCATACCTTATTAAGTAATAATATAATTATTATTATTATTATTATTTTTAAATATATTTATTATGAAAACCAAAATATTTCTTGATTTAGCAAAAAAGTTATCAAAATTCGTTTTCTTAGATAAAATTGGGTAAAAAGTATATGTGTCAAAAGTATAAAAAGATAAGACTTAAAAAAGGCGGAGTAAACTACATAACATTTAGGGGTTAAAATTAAATTTTACAAAAACAAAACCTATCAACAATCGACTTCAACACAAGTTTTCCTTTAACCCCAAAAACCTAATTAGCTTCTCTCCCACAACCTCAAATCACAATCACACAACGAATGTTAAAAAACTAATAGAGGAAGAATATTAAAAATCGAACCCTAAATCGTTATTTTCCTCCTACAACAAAGCTATATTGGTAATTATCCGTGCTACAATAAAGTCTCAAATTTTATAACCAGAACGACAATCAATCACCTATTCTCACAAATTCAGGGTACGATTTTTATTTCAATTTATCAAAAAAATTTGCTTCAATTTTATTAATGTAACGCTTTGGATCGAAACAATGAAAACTCTAATTGGATTTGTTGTTTCCTTGGAATGAAGATAAATACTCCCTCTGTCCCATATTAAGTGTCCACTTTGACTTTTTTGAGTCTTTGTTGTTCAATTTTGACCGTAAATATTTTTATTTGTACTATATAATATTTGATGAAAATTATACCAATGCAAATACATTTAAAACCCAATTCATTCATATATTTTTCATTAAGTATTTTATAACCCACATAATAGAATTTAAGGTCAAAGTTTGACAAAAAGACTCTAAAAAGTCAAAGTGGACACTTAATATGGGACGGAGGTAGTATCTAAAACAAGAGAGAACTTGAAAGTTCAGGTAATCTTATTCAAATATTGTAACTTTTTTTAATGATTTGGCGACATAAATTTTTAAATTTTATTCTTAAAGATTTGACTTTTTTAATATTTTTTCATGTTACTTATGAAAAGTTATAAACTTGATATGTCTGCTTTGTTTTATTTATTTTATTTTTTAAAGTTGGAATTGAACTTACTATTGGTTATGTGATGTATTGATTTGTGTATGACCTTATGTGATTATATGATTAAGATTTGTTAGTAATTTTTGTGGGTTAACAACTATTAGATTTAGTGACTTTGAGTTAAGAGTTGACTATGATATTCAATTTTATTTGGAAGCCTTAATTTTTTAATAGTTTTATTAAAATAAAAAGGGTTAACTTTAGCTTACACAAGAATACATTAATGTAGAGGAAGAGTAGAAGATTAAGAATGATGGTTCACTGTGAATTTTGTGGAAAATGCAACTTGAGGTATTAGGTAGTTGTTTTTGTCATTACGTCTTAGTTAACTGGTTAAAATTTATCAGATGAATGGTGGTTGGGGCTTTATTGCGAACCTCTATAATTCCCATGCTGTTCTCATAGTCCGTACTTCAAAAAGGAAATCATAATGTCGAAGATTTAGGGTCATGATATAGAATTTCACCTTGATGATGATTAGGTAGCTTAGCATATGACCTAGCCTTAAGTTGATCGAATCAATGGAAATCATAAGGTTTCTTTAGTACTCTAAGAAAGCTAAGAATATTGTGAGATTAGTTTCTTGTCACGATAAAGTGGCCATGACACATATTTCCATTGTAAGAATGAATACTGAGTTTGGTGATAAATAAGTATGTGCGAAGTAAGGATAGGAGTTGAATTTGGATGATTGGTTTTACATATTGTATGAGATGGTAGAGGTTGCTGGACTTTTTGTAAGATCATGTGGTATTCGAATCTGAATCGGATTTGGGTCTCCACGAGCTAGGAATTGAACTGTATTCGAATCAATCGAGGAAACTGTTATGGATGAATGTGTGCGTCTACTAATATAAACTGAGGAAGCTTAGGTCATTAGAAGATGACACCATTTCACTTCATTGGTTATAGTGTTAGCTTCATGGTTAGTAAGCATTTTTGTGTCTGCTATCGTTAAGCTATTTGGACCAGGTTCCAACCTAGCATGAAAGTAAATAGTTAAGTAGAATATATAATTAGCTTATTGATACTATCATATTTAGAGTTTGCTTCATCTTTTGTTTCTGAATAGGTGTGAAGTTGATTATGTACCGCCTTTTGAAGTTGAGTACCTGAGCCAAAGCTTAGATCCCCATTTGAAATAGGTAAAAATGTAAATTCGATAATAGGATCTGATACAGGATCTGATTCATAATTCGATCTGTAGGTACCCCTGTGTATTGTTTGGAAGTAAAATTTAGTGAAGTATATATATAAGCTTAGTTTGTACTCTGTATATATGGTAGATGGTAATAAAGCACAAAGCTTTTAATTCATATTCATATTTAATGCTCCCTATGTCCGAGAGGAGTTCCTCATATATTCAAATCTTTAAAAGTGGTAGAATATGATTATATGGTTAGTCTGAGAATAGCTTTGTGGCTTTCTATCATAAATATAAAGCAAGCAGTGACGAAGACAGGATTTATTATTTGGGTGGGCCACAAAAATATCGAAAAACTTAAAAACCTTAGAAGAGAAAATGTGACAAGATTATAGTAACAATTTTCAGTGAAAAAGTAGCCGAAAACGGAGTTTCGAGTTTGTTAATAAATATATATTTGCTGCTAACTAATATCAGGTTGTTCTAATGTTGGTATTAGAAGTTACAAAAAAATATTGTGTTTGCAATGGGTGAGTCAAAATATAGGGTGGGTCAAATCTTTGATATGGACCAAATTTACTACATATAATTTATAAGGAAGTAAACTTTTGGATGGGCCATGGCATACCCTACTACACACTTGGCTCCGTCCCTTAAAGCAAGACACTAAATGTAAAGAAAGTTCCACCATGTGTATACCATTTTCAGTTATGACTGAGTTTATTCGAATATGTCTCATTTTATATTTGATTAAATGACCGAACATTGTAGATCATGTATTATTGAATTTTGTCCTTCTTTACCTTCTCACAGTTGTGTTTGCATCCTAACTTGATCCATATCTGTCTGTGATCAACAAGTTACTAACAGACACCAACATACATATTGTAATACATAAGATAATACATATTGAAATGTACAATCATCCGGTAAATAATATTTACTTTTTGTTAAATACAGAAAAAAAACGTCCCTTTCTTCCCCAATATTCCCCCAAAAGACTCTAGGGGTTCCATTCCCTATTTCTATATAGATAGAAGTATTTTACTATTATTATATGTTAAATGAGACCAAAAAGACGAAATGGACATAAAAATTCTAGATTTTAATTGGGTGCGTTCTGGTCAATATGTTGGATATTATTGGTTGATGCTCGAACTTTGATTCCAACAAGTAACTTGGCTTTGTGGACTAAAGTTCTGAACTAGCAGAGCTAGCAACCACTGTATTCAATAGTACTGCCTTGCGTAAAATTAGCTTATAACAATTCCGGGTTATTGATAACATTATCTTTAATATGTATACAACATGTCATCCATCAATCGTAATAATAGTACTACGTGTATGAGAATAACTCTCTGCTATTAAAATCAGGGGGTTGAAATGTTCTTATTAGCTAAAAAGTTGATAAATCTGCATTATTAACAGCAACAAAATGTAACACCCCCCAAATTCGGATATCAACAGCGGAAGACTTAATTGGGTGTTACGTAGTGGATCGTAGTCATAACCATAGAAAACGACTTAAAAGAGACGTTTTAAGTTTATCATTCAAAATACAAGCATTTGAGATACAAAGATGTTTCATAGTTTAACATGTTTATTTAAACTTAAATGATAAAACATTTATTTAGAACCCGTGCCGGGTTTAGTTCCCACTCCGTGCCTTGAGTTCCAGCCTTTAGTTACCTGAGATAACATGCTAAAAGTCAACAAAAGTTGAGTGATATTCATAGGTTTAAGTTTAATAGTTGAACACAAAGTATAAGTGTTAATTGCATCGAATTACAATTAAACGAGTTAAAATCAAGTTGTTATTGCATTAAGCTCATGACACGCAACGCTTAACAGGCATAAAAAATGATGTAAAGTATATAGGCCCTCGGGATAGGTATTTGCCAATAACCTATAAGTTTGTTTAAATAAAGTGCGCTTGGGTGGCTCATCCTAGCAGACCCAAACGGGGATTGTCAGTCCCAAATAGATCTATTCACAACTATTTACGTTCACTCGCAAGTGATTAAGGTTCATGATAGAGGGACTTCTGGCAATGGCTACTTAAGCAATAATAATATCAGTCATAGCATACAAAAAGTTTGTGTTCATGTTTGTAGCATGTATCTCCCCACAAAAAGGATTTAAAAGTTTAAGTGTGGGCTATGAACTCACCTTAGTAGTACAGTACTGGTGGTAGTATCGTAACTCAAACGATGAATGGAAACGGCTTCAACACACGACCTATATAGTATATGGCAAGTTTTAGTGGTTTGATAGTCTAAGTTTGGTTTATCGCGAATCATAACGTTTAAGGTTTTATCGATTGATAATTAATTTGTAAAGTTAAAAATATGCGTGTTTAAATGATCAAGGTTATATATATATATATATATATATATATATATATATATATATATATATATATATTATATATATATATATATATATATATTATATATATATATATACACATAACTCTTGGATATGTGCTCGTTCGTTGAAGTATATAAGTTTGGCTAAAGAGATCGTTGTTTATAAATCAAAGTTGATTTATGATAAGTTATGTTATGCGTTAAATATTAAGTGATTACGTATATATATATTTATAAGTTATATAACTACGTATATAATTATTAGAAGATGTGACGTTAAATGTCGACTTGTGGGACTAGACATATTTGTTTCGGGTTTTGGGTTCGTAAAATATTATCACAAGTATAAAATCAGAAATAACCTTCGGGTTTTTACAAAGTTACACTTTTATACCCTAACGGCATAATCTTTGCACCGTTAGTCCTTGGTTAAGTTTTATTACATTTTAAGTCTAAAACTTTTAATATTTACATTTTATACTCAAAAGTTCCTAAATTTACAGTTTTCATCACAAGATATCAAAATGACAGTTTTTACTTTAAGTTTCCAAATTTGGCAGTTTTAGTCCTTCGGTTAGCAAACTTTTGCAAAACAAGTCCAAACTTTATAAAAATCAAAGTTCACTATTTTTATTTCATAAATAAGTTTAAAACAGCTTTTGTAACTTATATAAACTGCTTAATTTGTTAAAAGCTTATTTTTCGAGCTTATGGGCTTTTAACGAGCTAAAGATGTGGCCCATTATGGGTTTTCGATCCATTGAGTTTAGAGGGGGTTTGGGCCTGATTATGGGCTTGTTTAAGGGTTACAATTTCACATCAAGTGAGCTTATACACACAGCTTATACGATAAGCTTAAAAATAGCTTAGTGGGCTTATAAGCCCAATCGCTAATATTTAGTGTTTGTGAAAGACTGATTTTAGGTCGATTGCTTTGGGGTTTAACAAGGTTCGAGTTGAGTTTTTCTAGGTCGAATGAAATACATGATTCGTTAGTTTGGTAGCTCGACTATCAGGTCGAGCTATAAAACTTAAGTGTTGTATGTCGAGTTTGTGAAAAACCATGTCCAAAGTGAAGCGACATAGTCCATTTCTGAAAATAGTTTTGAAACTCAAAATTATTCTAAGTGTTTTGTAAAATTCGAAAGTGTCCAATGTGACTTAGAAACGTGTGATGTTTATGGTTTATATGTTCATATAAGGTTCGAATAGTTGTTGTTCTCGATAGTTAGCATAGAAAATACTTAGGGTGTCGATTTACATATATGTATTGTTAATATAAATAACGAAATATTTAGACAAAGTAAAATGTGGTTCGCGATAGAAAATAAGATCATAAAAATATATAACATGAGAAAAGTTCAAAGTGTGCTCACTTCACCTCAAAAGGTGGGGCGTATCACGACGTTGAGACTGAGCTAGGCCAAAGAAAAAGTGTAGCTCGATTCTTGACCTTCTAAAGATATAGGAACGAGTTTGATATTGTCCTTGGCTTGATTCGAATGCCTCGAAAATTAGGCTAAGCTATACGAGCTCATCAGTTGGAAATACTTAGAATTATTTTTGAGTTGTATATGTTTGTGGGTGGTTGAATGCCGAAGGTTTTGAGGGTATTTTAAGGGAGAAACATTGAGTGTTATGGTGAATGAAATGATGAGGCATGATGAGGGTGTAAGAGTGTTCATTGAATGGTCACAGTGGAGTATGTAAGTAGGCTAAATGATGGTGTATTTTTTTGTGTTAGCCGGCGCTAAGGACCAAGGAGATGGTGACAAAATGAATTTTAAGTGTTAGTTCTTGTGGCTTGGTCGAGTATTCCATGTGTCTAACACATTTTAGACGTGACCAATAATAAGTGTAGGGTTCGTTTGATGGTTTGTATAGTCGTTAAGTACTTGGGCGAATTCATTTGCTAGCCAAAACATTTTTTTGGGTCGAGTTATGAAGTATACGAGACACAAACTTAGCCAAAATATGGAACTTGGGTTGTGTTCATAACGTGGCCAAGTGTGTCAAGCTTTGATAGATTTTAAGTAGGTAATTGATCGATTTAGAACATAAGGTTTGTCACACTCGATTCTCAGCTGGGTTGAGAATCGAGTTGAGCAAAATAATGATATGGTTGTTATGTCGAATCGAGAGAAAATGAGGCAAAGTAAACGTCCCTCGTCGCATTTTATAAGTATAGATTTTATAAAATTTGGTTGGGTTGGGTTTGTGTTTGGGCTCGTCTGGTGGGCTAGGCCCAATGAAGAAAAGAAAAGAAATAATAAGGGTCCGTTTGGTGTGTTGGGTTGCTGAGGGCATTGGGCCGTGGCCCAATGTCATTAGTGAGTGATTAGGATTATTTTCGTAAGTTCGGAAAATCATATAAACGAGTTTGGTTATATGACGAAACATATCACGTTAAATGTTAAACGTTAATTGTTTTATGTAACTTCGCGATTTTTAGACTATCAAGGTTCGTGTGTAAGCATCGTTTCTAGGTAAATGGTAATCACAAGTATCGTTGTGATTAAAATAATATAACATAAATAACAAAAAAAAAAAATTTTGTTATCAGTAGAAATGGTTATTAAATAACGTAATGATTCGTTAATCATTTATTAGCATTTACTATTCATAGGGAAAATTACGAGAGGTTACACAAAATAAGCTAATAAGTAAAATCCCTTGGATTGGGAATTTTTGAAAACACATAAGCTTTTAAGGATAAGCTTACCCCAAACACCCCCTTGGTCAATAAGTATAAGTATGCATCTTAATAAATGGAGTACTGTTTAGGATATGTTTGCTAAATTTTTGGATATTGGGGTGATTGTTTGTGGTCCTCCAACTCTTCGGACATGCGTTGCTAAAGAGTGTAGGTCCAAGAATTTAGGGAGAAGGAGCAACAATCCAACCTTCAATTTCAACAGCCACAATTATTAAAGGAGCTAAAGGTCTCGCTATTTTAACCATTGCAAAAGCTAGGATACTACTTACATACAAGCTTGGAATTGGTTTGGTCATGGCTCGAAGGGCAGATGGTTCATGGTCTGCGCTTTCTACTATAATTTCAACTGGTCTAGGAAGGGGTGCTCAGGTATATGTCCTTGCATCAGTATTAGGATACATAAGAATTTCCACATTAGATAATTGTTATGAATTTAGAGAGTAACGATATGTATGTGTTGCTGTCATTTCATTGTTCGGTTAAGCGCTATAGTTGTTTACCAAATAATTATTGATACACATACTGTTTTAATGATGACATACAATTGTCCAAGCGAAGCCTTAATCAAAAGTTTTATCAGCAAGGCTTTTGTACCTATAATTATGTTAACTACATATGTTTCATTTCAGTCTTTGGTTAGACGGGTCCTCATAACGGGTAAAATAGTAACTCATATCGTCTCTTTACAGGTGGTGAATGGAAGGTCTCAGTCAGGTTGCAGTTCCTAATTTGTATAGCAGGATAACATTTTTAACAGACATAAACTTGAACGAAGGTGTAATATGGGGCGACTAAAGCTGCAACCTGGAATTAAGGCAATTGAAGAAGAGGCAGAAGAGTATGAGAATATGGTTTCTGATAGGGATAAAGCTGCTTTGGGATGCAAGATTAACTCTGAAATTGGTGATGTGCTGGCTGTCATGAGAAGGAATGTAAGATGGGGAGGTCGTTAATGGTGTACTTAAAGGTTTGAGGTTACTGCTTTAGCGTTAATGGTGTACATAACAGTTGGATCAGCTGCAAATCCCATAAAATTCAAGATGAATGGAGCATGGAAAGTTTCAAGGTCTCATTCTATCTAATGTCAAATTATCAACTTGCAGACAAAATTGTATATAGTGTAAGCTTATAGCAAAGTTTTCTTTAATACTATAGGAAATACCAGCTGTTGTTATACCTCAGTCTACATAAATCTTCGTGAATGGTAATTGGGTAGGGATCCACCGCAACCTCGAGCTTCTGGTGAGGACCGTGAGGTAGCTAAGGCGACAAGTGCTGTATTATGTTTGGTTATTAGTTGTTATCGTTAGACTTCTTACGTTTAGGGTGTTAGAGTTGTTAACTGGTTTTTATATAAATAGGTTGATGTAAATATTAAAGTTAAGAGTGATCATAGACATCCATTGTAGTCGGCCATTGTTTATTTATTGAAGTCATTCAGCCTTTTTAGGGTTAAGGTTTCCATAGTTTTGTGGACTCTCCTGATGTGGTTTCGCTTGCCGTTATCTAGATCCCAGAAAAATGTAAACATATCGTATGTGTGTAAACCTAAGTAGGCATATGCATTTGTAATACCATGTATCTAGCTATGGTATTTAGCTATATTTTTTGGTGGTATAGTTCTGTCAGTCGCAAAGTCAAAGAAGATAAAGGAATGTTGTCTCTTTGCATCAGCAATCTTGAATTTATTACTGTCTGTTGGAGCCTTGATCACGATGCTCTGTGGACGACAGACTTATGAGTTATGATTAAACATTTGGGTTATGATTTCACATGAGGGTTTGACATGTTAAAGATATGAGTATGAAGTTATGGTACTATGTCTTATTGTCACCACAATGTCACGTCAATGTAATATTTAAAGACATGTATAGTACATACATATGACAATCACTATATAATACTTCACATACATTTTAAGACAGCTTATGGTTGTCGGTGCATCAAACCCTTGGATTATGAGCGACTTATAATTAGTCTAACATGTATGTTCTTCAGCTATTTTCACTTATAAAAGCTTTACATGTTTGACCCGTTATTAATACAGCATAAACTAATTTGACCCATTTTATTGGTTGTTGTCTTTGATTCCAAAAATGATTTCCTTTCTGATAGGAAGAACGAAAGAAGATATGGTGTGACTGAATGTTACGTGTCAGTTCACAAAAGCATAGAGAACGATATGCCTACATATCATGTAAATAAATTTGTTTATCTGTTTGTTGTTAGAATGAAGGAGTGTTCTATGGAGGTTGTATTTTATCTCAAACGGGCATAACAGGTTGAAACTTGAAATTGATATTAATAACAAAAGCTCGTGCACACACAAGGTCGTCCGATACTATTATATTTGTGCGTGTCATTAGGGGGTGTGGAATAGATTTAAATTTGAGGAGAAATAGGCGGTGGTGTGGCAGAATATTTATTCAAGTAAAAATATACTTCCTTTAGTGGTGTAATTTATTAAACAAAATGAAACTATGAAAGAGTCAAGCGTATGTGACTTGGGATACTACTACTCTGTACATGAGAAGCTATCATATCATGACTCTGTAATTGAAAACAATGTACTAGTATCAAAGGAAACAAGTACCTTCTTTTGAGTTATAATCTTATATCGATGAAGTTCCCTTTTATTGTTTATACTTGAGTAAAAAAGAATGTCAAACTAGAAAATGCACATTCATTTAGTTCTGTAACAAAAATCTGTATGGGTAAAAGTCATATGAAGTTAACATGTGCAGTTAAAACTCATATGAAGTTAACTTATTAGCCCATTTGTTTTAAACAATTGCACGAAATAAATAAATATTGCTATGATAATATGTTATTTGTTATTTGATTTAAACTCACTGTATATTAAATTAATATGTGTTGGTGTATGTGTCCGGATGTCATACTTCGTCCGGATCATGCTTCGGTGTCCGGACGCCACGGTTAGTCCGAACTAGTATCTCACCTTCGGACGCACAGACGGAACGTCCGCCGCCTCCTACAGTAAGTAGTCCCATCACCCGCCGACATCCCAGATATCACGGGATTATGTCTACCACGTGGTCTGACACCTACCTGCTAAGTCAGACATAGGTCAACGCACAAGTTCCAAGGTAAACAGGTACAGTAGATGTGGGTAGTATAAATACCCACATCCCATTCACAATAGACACTTACTTTTACACCTACTACTGTTACTCTCACATTACTATTCATATTATCCAATACTCATCCTCACGCCGGAGGTTGGTCCTGGGATAAAACCCGGGGCGAGCCTAACGCGTGTTCTTCTTGTGTGTAGGAGTGAACGGAGTCCGAAGGATCCCATCCGAAGGACGAAGTTTAGAAGTGGGGCCTATCCGCAAGGTTTTACTTCAACAAATTGGCGCCATCCGTGGGACCCGCTATTCAATCTACCAGAGCATTGAAATGGCAGGTCTTTCCTTTCACCTTTTAAGCGAAACTGATAACAACCAGAACCGACGACTGGAAAATCCGAGACACTTCGAAAGATCCGAAGTGATCGGCATGGTAAGAAGCCAACCGGAAAATAAAAAGAGAAAGTATGGGGGACAGGACGAGGAATGGATGAACGTCCCGATAGTTTTCCCCCCGGTTGCGACCGGCGACCTGTCGGAGGAACCACTCATAGTCGAAGGAAATATAGAGGGGTATTTGGTCCGAAGAATATACATTGACGAAGGATCCTCTGTGAACGTAATGTACGAGCATTGTTTCAGCAACCTCAGTTCAGACATAAGGGAAAGGCTCAAAGAGACGAGCACTTCTCTAGTGGGATTCTCCGGGGAAACTAGCAGGCCGTTGGGCAAAATCGAATTGGATGTGTGTTTCGGCAACCGTGGTATGTTACGAAAAACAACTATGAAATTTTGTGTGATACAGTCCCCATCTCCTTACAATGTGATACTGGGCCGGACCGGCCTTAAGGAGCTAAGGGCAATCCCATCGACAATCCATTCGATGGTTAAGTTCCCCACACCGAAAGGTGTGGCGACATTGGTCGCACGTTCGGCTATGGTGCTAGAATGCAGGCGACTGGAGAAGAAACAAACAATGGAGGTACCTCAAGAGGCAAAAGTTGTCAAACCGGAAGTAGATAGGACTGAGGAGATCCTGGTGAACCCGGCACATCCGGAACAGCCGGTCACCATAGGAACGGGTTTTTCGGGGGAGTGCCGTAAACACCTGATCGAGCTGTTAAGGAAGAATAAGGACGTATTCGCATGGCAACCCTCGGACATGACCGGTGTTCCACGAAGACTGATCAAGCACCACCTGAATGTCAACATTGACGACACACCGGTAGCTCAGAAGAAGCGTAACTTATCCGAGGAAAAGAATCAAGTGGTATTAAAGGAGGTGGATGAATGGTTGAAAGCGGGAATCGTTCGGCCAGTTCGATATCCCACGTGGATCTCCAACCCGGTACTAGTGAAAAAGAGCGATGGAAATTGGCGAATGTGCATTGATTTCAAAAACTTAAACTCCTCATGCCCGAAGGATTACTATCCGCTTCCGGAGATTGATTGGAAAATCGAGTCGGTAATGGGATTCAGGTACAAGTGCTTTCTAGACGCTTACAAAGGTTACCACCAAGTCCAAATGGCCGAAGAAGACGAAGAAAAAACGGCGTTCTATACTGAACAAGGAACGTACTGCTATACTAAAATGCCATTCGGCCTAAAAAATGCCGGAGCCACTTACCAACGTCTGGTCGATTCGGCTTTTCGGAGTCAGATTGGTAGGAACCTGGAAGCATATGTCGATGATATGGTGATCAAGAGCAAAGGAGAAAAGGAAATGTTGGCAGATATCGCTGAAACCTTTTATAACCTGCGAAAAATTAACATGAAGTTAAATCCAAAGAAATGCTCCTTCGGTGTGGAGGAAGGAAAATTTCTGGGCTACATGGTAACCTCCGAGGGTATTCGAGTAAACCCAAGTAAAACAAAAGTTATTGCGCAAATGAAATCCCCTTCGACTTTGAAAGAAATGCAGAGCCTGAGTGGCAAATTGGCCGCCTTAAACAGATTTCTAGCGAAATCCGCCGAGAAATCTCTTCCATTCTTTGAAACTCTGAAAAACATTACCAAAGAAAACAAGGACGAATACAGGTGGACCAATAAGGCTGAGGAGGCATTCCAGTCGCTCAAGAAGCTCATCTTAGATCTCCCATCCCTATCAACTCCTAAAACAAAAGAGACCTTATATGTGTACCTGTCAGCGGCAAAGGAGGCAATCAGTGCGGTCCTGCTGACCGAAAGAGACGGGAAGCAATCGCCCATTCACTACGTAAGCCGAACCCTACAAGAAGCTGAAAAGAACTACTCTCCGGTCGAGAAACTGGCTCTGTCACTGATACACATGTCAAGAAGATTAAGAAGATATTTTGAGGCCCATCCCATCCGGGTAATAACGGATCAACCGATAAAGCAAGTTCTAAGTAAGCCTGAGGCTTCCGGAAGGTTGACAAAATTTTCCATAGAGTTAGGAGCTTACAACGTCACCTACGTACCAAGGAACGCAGTTAAGGGACAAGTCCTTGCGGACTTCATATCGGAAATTCCGGTCGGACAGGAAGACTCACGTCCGGAAAGACAGGAAAAAGGAGTCCACGATATCTCCAATTCGGAAAACTGGATACTCTACACAGACGGTGCATCAAGCAGTAAAGGCTCCGGAGCAGGTCTCGTATTGATCGGACCCTGTAAAACCGAACACACTTACGCTCTACGCTTAAACTTCAAAAGTACCAACAACGAAGCAGAGTATGAGGCACTCCTCGCCGGTCTACGGCTCGCCAAAAGGATGATGGTGAAATACTTAGAGGTCCGAGTGGACTCAAAGCTGGTAGCAAGTCAGATAAATGGGGACTTTGTGGCAACCAAGGAGAGTATGATCCGATACCTGGCGAAGGCGAAGGAATACATCGGCGGTTTTAAAGGGTTCAAAATCTGTAATATCCCGAGAGCACAGAATCAAAAGGCTGACGTTTTGAGCAAACTGGCCTCGGTAGCTTTCAATCATTTGACCAAAGAAATTCTGGTCGAAGTGTTGGAAAAGCCGTCAACCGAAGAGAAACAGGTCGGAGCAATTGTAGAAGAAGAAGAGGATAACTGGATGACACCGATTATCCGGTGTCTGAAAGAGGGGGTGTGGCCCAATGATCCCAATGAAGCAAGGGCACTGCGGATGAAAATCCCTCAATACACGATGGAAGGAGATGTGTTGTTCAAAAGATCATACCTCAGCCCGATGCTAAGATGCGTCGGCCCTCTCCAAGCGAACTACATCATTCGAGAAGTACACGAAGGGGCATGTGGGATGCACCCCGGTCCAAGGTCGGTCGTAGCCAAGCTAATGCGGCAGGGATATTACTGGCCAACCATGCACAGAGACGCCCGGGAGGAGATCAACAAATGCGATTCCTGTCAAATTCACGCTCCAGTTCCGAAGCTACCTAAAACCATCATGACATCTATCATGGCACCGTGGCCCTTTTACCAATGGGGAATGGATGTGCTGGGCCCCCTACCGGAGGCCCCAGGAAAAGTAAAGTTCGTCATTGTTGCTATCGACTACTTCACGAAGTGGATAGAGGCAAAGCCCCTCGCTAAAACCACCGGCAAAGACGTTAAGAAGTTTGTATGGGAAAATATCGTTTGTAGGTTCGGACTCCCAGGCATCATAGTCACGGACAACGGAACAAATTTCGTCAAGGACCCGTTCAAAAGCTGGTGTGAGAAGTTAAAAATTAAGCAGATCAACACAGCGGTAGCTCATGCTCAGGCAAATGGACTAGTAGAAAGAGCCAACAAAAGTCTCATGCACGGTATAAAAACCCGTCTCGGGAGAGAAAGAGCCGGATGGGTAGATGAGTTGCCAAACGTCCTATGGGCTTTCCGAACTTCGCTCAAAACAAGTAACGGGGAAACCCCCTTCAGCCTCACATACGGCAGCGAGGCGGTTATTCCGGCCGAAATTGGAATGCCCACACACCGCACCATGCTCTACAACCCGGAAGACAATGAAGAACAGCAGCGTCTAAACCTTGATTTGTTACAAGAAAGACGAGAGATGGCAGCCATCCGAGAGGCCAAGTATAAGACCAAAGTCGAGCAATACTGCAACCAAAGGGACCGTCCGGTGTCTTTCAGAGTAGGAGATTTCGTTTATCGAAGAAATGAAGCTAGCCGAGTCGAAAACCAAGGAAAATTGGGACCTAATTGGGAAGGGCCATACCGGGTCGTCGAAGCCTATGACAACGGCTCGTACAAGCTTCACACGATGGAAGACTGAGAGGTACCTCGGACGTGGAATGCAATGAATCTACGAAATTGTTTCTTGTAAAATCGGTATGCCAAAAGCTTCCGAACATCTACATATATAGTATTCCAATAAATAAAAGGAACAGCTTTCCGATATAAAAGTGTGTGATACTCTAACGACGTGGCGATAAATTCATTGGATTGTGGAAAACACTCCCTCCCTCGGGAGTGGATCGTGAAAACACTCCGGATTATACATTCATTGGATTGTGGAAAACACTCCCTCCCTCGGGAGTGGATCGTGAAAACACTCCGGATTATAAATTCATCGGATTGTGGAAAACACTCCCTCCCTCGGGAGTGGATCGTGAAAACACTCCGGATTATAAATTCATCGGATTGTGGAAAACACTCCCTCCCTCGGGAGTGGATCGTGAAAACACTCCGGATTATAAATTCATCGGATTGTGGAAAACACTCCCTCCCTCGGGAGTGGATCGTGAAAACACTCCGGATTATAAATTCATCGGATTGTGGAAAACACTCCCTCACTCGTGAGCGGATCGTGAAAACACTCCGAATTATAAATTCATCGGATTGTGGAAAACACTCCCTCACTCGTGAGCGGATCGTAAAATCACTCCGGATAATACATTCATTGGATCGTGGAAAACACTCCCTCACTCATGAGTGGATTGTGAAATCACTCCGACCAATAAGCCAAGCAATTATACGAAATAACAAACAAAACATATATCCACTCTGATATCATAACGTTCGGTCAATTCGTAACAACGGCCCAAGCAGTTAAAGATTGCATTCTTGCAAAAGAAGCACCAAATGCATAGCTATATTCATTCATCCGAGGATGCAAAAAATGACATCGGTCGCAAATAGTATACTACAAATACTTAAGCTAAAAATATTGTTCATATTACATTTATCCAAGATAAGCAATACAAAATAGAGGTCAAGGGTCCCTGCCGGGAACCTCCTTCACTCCGGAGGAACTTCCTGTGGTTTGAGTCACAACGGTACTTGTAAGACCCCGAGAAAAAAACCTTGTAATTAATCTTAGTGATTAATAATAATCTCGAATTACTATTTCCTAACGTCTATTTTTGCTAGAAATTTAAACTTTTCGCCATCATTGTGAATAGCTATGCATTATATATACATATAGATATATTTAACACACCAACGCTAGGAATTATATCTTACGACGCAACAACTCATTTACACAACGACAAGTAATTATATTCGATGAGTTTATTCACTACAATTAATCAAAGTAAATATCACATAATCCTTCTTAATTATAACAATAAACTCAATCCTAAAACTACCACTATAAACCAATTTGGGCCACATTCGTTCGACCCAACAACCACTAAACCCCAATTTCCATTAACCTATCGAGCTAGTCCAATCCAAAGGCATATCACAGCCACTTAACCCACTATTTGAAATGTTATATTTCCTTTGTTTCTTTCTTTGTTACTCGATCACTACCACATAGAATCAAAAACGCCCATGCACCGCTTAAGGACTCGAACACAACTATCCTACATTTTAATCAATAAAAACCAACCTAACTTCACAACCCGTCATCACCACGACACCAAGATTTCTTTCACTAGTTCACTTTCATTTTCTTCTTGTTTTACTCGTTACCTGTTTTTCTTTTCAAAAGAACTTGACGTCATTATTTATGTCTAGCTAGCACGACTTTCATCTAATAAAAACACATTCAAGCGTAACCCATAACCCACTACTGTGATATCGAAAACCAACTAAAAATAGCAATTTGAAACTGGATACTAAACTTGTTTTAACCAAAACCTTTCGACACAAGCATATCACTAGGGACATCGACTCAAAATGCTACAATGTTGCCATAATTCTTACCAACCATAAGATACTTTACTAGTTAAAAGATGATATCTCAAATGCAAAGGGTAAACTAGAAACATAACTTGTGGACAATTAACACATACACGTATAAGAACAAAGGAAACAAGAACAATACAATAGCTAAGATACAAAAGCACAACTACTCTCACACTCAAAGTAGAATGCCATCACACAAGTGTCCTCCTCATAACAGTAGCATCTAATCATTAGTCAAATAGTCAAGTAAATGAGATATTTTTGTTTCTATATAAACCACCCTATTCGTTCATTGCCAATCTTCTATCACCATCACCTTCTATCAACATCAAGACATTCCTTAAACACCCCAATAGCTACTTTCTGTCGTGTATGTGGGAGCAAAAACAGTCCGCTCAAGTCACATAATAACCCATTTCAACTCACTAGCCTTTCCTTGTATTTCATACGAACCCCACAACCATCTTCACCCTTACTTCACTAACACCATACCTTCATGTAAAAACTACCCTTGTTCGACAGTAAACATAACCGGGTAAGAGTAGGACGTCCAAAGCAAGTAACTGTTCATTTCGTGTTTCGTCTCGACAAGCCATACGTCTCTACCACCTTTCCAAAAGGTGAAGTAAGTCCCCACATTCCTTCTTAATTATATCACGTATCCATGCATGTATATCTATCACTTCACTCGAACATATATTTCGTATAACACACTGTCACAAGTTTAGCTTACACATTAACATATAGAACACACCATGCATTATCATGTTGTTTTACTCATATACGTAAATAGTAACACCTTACTTAGTCACATGCACATGATATTCGAACAATAAAACCTTCGAGCTCAACCGGGTTAACAAAAGAAAACACGTCGAAACATAAGTTGATCGAACCACCCAAGTCACGTTAACATATGACCAACCCTTGAATATCACCTTAACTCGACCTTGAACATAAACTATAAACCCCCTCGCTAAACCGGATAAAGGGAAAACAGAAAAATCACCAAGACATTACTAGTTAACAAACCACTCGAGCAAGCCATTTCACGATTTATTTAGAACGAATTCTTTCATGCAACACCTACATATTTTTATCATTCTCAAAAGTTCACATGGCAAACTAATTATTTCGTGTTTTGAGATCCCTCTCATAACCCCATCTCGACACCTAAATTAACTTCTTTTTAGAACCACTCGACAAGTATAAAGACTCAGAAAATTGCAAGACATATTTTACAAAATCTCTTCACTCGACCAGCCCAAAAACTATTGCCATATTTTCGAAAAACTACAAATAATATATATAAATTTTTACCTCACTCGAATGACAACCTAGCAAACTAAAATTTTCATGTTCTAAGTTCGAACCCATAAGCTAGTCATCACGCCCAAAATGTTCCATTTTGATCGACCCTCGAGTTAGCAAACAATTATTTCAGAAACATTACATAATCTTCGGTTTGGGCCAAAACCAAAGCCCAACAAGGAATTTCGAAAACAAGGCCCATCAGGCCCATATGATATATTTTTGGAATCCTAAAAATAGCCCAAATCCAAGCCCAAAACTATTTCCACGCCCTCGCCTCTAAAACTCTTAACGGGCTATGTTACAATTCGTTACATGGCCCATTAATGCAAAAATAATTTATTTTCTGAAATAATAAATTGAAATAAGTTAAAATAAACTTAATAAAGATATAAAAATTTTCAGAATATTTTTCCCGTCATTTATATGCGAAAAGGACTAAAAATGTAACGCGACTTAACCGAAAAGGACTAAAACTGCCAAACCTGGAAGCTAAGGGACTGAAGCTGTGAAAACAGTTGTAAAGGACTGAAATTGACATATTATTGAACCTCAAGTCTTATATGAACTATTGGACAATTATTGGACTATTATCGAACTATGGACTAAATAAGGACTAACGACGTAACGCGAACCACGGTTAGGGTAGAAAATGTAAAATCTGGAAAGACCAAGGAACAACTATTATAACTTGTCATTCTTAACTTATTTTCCATTTTTGCACCTTGTCTTTACTTTATATGCACATTTGCATTATATTCGCATATTAGTTAATAGCGATAGAAATATCTCATAATAATATTTTGTTTACTTGTTGAAACTATGATCTTACGAGGGTACGAGCATCATAAGCATATAACATCTTCATTAGATCGTTAAATAATCATCATCCACCACTCATACTCATACACACTAGAAATTAGTAAGATTCTCAGATATTTATATATTTACCAGGTTTATATCGAAGTTGTTATAATCACCTCTGAATTATTTTACCATCACCAGGAACGCATAAGGTGAGTCATGGCCTCACTTTTTAAACTCTTTATACTTTTTAAACTCCGTGAGGGGGATACATGCTATAACTAAATCACAAGTATTTTTCTGTATGCTACCTGACTTGATATATGCCTAAGTACACCATATTGCCATAAGACCCTTTATCATGAGCCATTAATCACTGCGGTGAACGCGAATATAATGAATAGATCTATTAGAGGTTGACGACCTATCCCACTAATACTGTGACGGAATGCTTTTTGCTAGTCGTATTAGTCGCGATGCATTATATTTGAGAGAAATAGGAATTGGCAAAATCACCTATTACACGAGGGCAAATTCTCATCATTAATTTGGTGGGCACCTCCGTTTAGGCGGTACTTTGTTAACGTTTGCGTGTCATGAGACTTAGGGCAATATATGAACTGCAATATCAATATTTTAAACTGATTGTATCTCCAATACAATCTTACTTGTGATTGAACTGATATTTAAACTACAAACTCCATGATTTCACTCAACATTATGTTGACTTTTAAGCATGTATCTCAGGGAACTAAAGGAGCACGGCAAGGCATGGAGCAGGCATACCCTATCTTCAATAAATGGTGTAAAATATGTTGTAATTCAGTTAAAATAATGTTTCTTTGAAGAAACCGTAGTACTCTGATGTAATGTTTTATAACTGAATTTATATTATGGACCTATGTAAATTAAAAATGCCATCTTAGGCTGTTTTTCTATGATTTCACATTCGATCCTCACAGTAACACCCAAATAAATCTTCCGCTGCCACAAATTAAATTTGGGGGTGTTACAGTTTGGCATCAGAGCTTCGGTTATAGAGAACCAAATGTTTTTAAACGTTGGACTATAACTACATTTTTTCAAACAAATTAATTATACACCATGTTACCTTAAACTCTCCATGCCTGCTTGCTGCCGTGCTCGGTATGTTATACATTAGGATTATCATATATAAGCCTCTGCATACTTGATAGTTACTGTGCACAACTAGATCATCTTACGCTTATAATACACCACTCGATGTTAGTAAGTTACTTATACTACGATATATGGATTATTACAGTACTATGTCGTTTATCACCCACTTTAGTATATCATCGGAACCGGACTCCGAGGGATCACCAGCATCAGTCACGTCCCCCGTACTTCCCGATGCTGTAGTACCAGAGATTGTGCCTGACGCGATCGAGCCCCTCGTAGAGGGTAGAGCCGCCGCTATACCTTTATTAGATGACATACATGTACCAGTCTTGCCAGCACCTACGCTACCACCACATTTTGTTTACGACACCTACTCTCCTTTCTATATACCACCTCTTGATGACTTGTATTATGAGAGTCAGCAATGGCTCCCTGCTGATGATTTACCCGAGCCCCATCATGTTGCACCACCACCACTACCTGACCATGTACTTGACATACATACCCAGACATATCCACTACCACCTCGACAGCGGGATCCGATTCCTGCAGAGGATATTCCTTCATCGAGTAGACGTCGCATCTCAGACCAGATACACCCATCCTCACCATCACTACCTTACCCTCCTGGTTTCACTCCCCCGGCTCAGACCCATGATGCCTGGGAAGGATTTAGACCGGTAGTCACCCACACCCTTATCCCATCCACAGTAGTGACACGACTCGAAGGTCACGGAGAGCAGATTGAGTCACTTCTTCGGATGACCGACCATGTGTCATTAGATTCTCCAGGGACTATCAGCGATACTCTGCATAGGTTGACTTCCAACAGAGCAGTGATACAGCAGTGCCTGAGACAGATGCAGACAGACTTGGCAGATACCCGATCCCACGCGATATCCTTACGTAGAGAGGGCCAGGACTTAGCTTGGGAGGCTCACTTGTCACAGCGTAGAGCAGACACATTAGAGAGACTCATGGGAGATATACAGATGGAGCATCAGGCAGAGATACAGAGACTCAGAGACCAGATCTCAGAGCTCACGAGGCGTACGGATAGACCTGAGCAGTAGACATAGTTAGCATGATTGTATAGTTTGAGACATTGTAGTCTGCCGCATGTGGCACTTAATAAAGACTCTTGTATCGTTTTGTTGTATAAACTCAACTGATCAAGTTATTAATGTTGTAATGCTGGTAGTAATGTACTATATATCTGTTAACTTATGTATTATGGTTGTTCGTATGTATTGTGATTGTATCCAGACATGTCGTGATGTTATCTGTGATTATTATGATTCTCAAATTGTGTAAAAACCTGAAAAACATAAAGTATGTGACATGAAATTCAGTTGATTAAATTGATTGTACCATTAACGACCCCACATCTGTACAATTGATAAATTACAGGGATATCATAATTGTGGGAAGATATTCAATTTAATTATCATTTCACACCATGATTACATTGTGCATATACTCAGCTATTCTATCCGAACTCTAAATTTGTATTCTTGTGACATTAATAGAAAATGGCACATAGCGACAACGAAACCATCAACGCAACTGTAACACTAACACATGAGGAGGTTCAAAAGAATGATTGATGAAGGCATCACCGCAGCACGCGAGGCCGATGCAGCAAACCGCTCAAGCAATACTATGGGAGCAACAAATGAAAGTGAGGCATCTACTCCACGTAAATGCACTTACAAAGAATTCTTAAGTTGCCAACCAACCACCTACCGAGGCATAGAAGGAGTGACGGAACTAGCACAGTGGTTTGAGTGTATGGAGACGGTATTCATGAGAAGCAACTGTGCAGAAATCAATAAGGTCACTTTCGCCACTGGAACTTTAAGGGGAAATGCATTATTGTTAGGAATTAAATATTCATGAAGTTCTTAATCGGGAAATACTCCAAGTATGTTTCTGCTGATGATGTTAACTCTGCTGTTTAGCACATTGACTCTGCTGTTTAGTGCAATGACTCTGCTGATGATTCTACTGATAGCGATAGATTGTTCCTGCTGATAGAGAACACTCTGCTGTTTAAGAGGATAAGATCAAGAAGATATTTATTGTATTTTGGTCAAACATATACGGTAGATAATATCTTACTCCATGTGCTTAGTTAACAAGTTGTATACATAGATACATGTTGTATCTTATGTACTGACACCAACATGCATAAGTTAACAAAGTAAGTCGGTCAAGACTTTTAGCAAATTTGTAAAGATCTTTTGCAACTATAAAAGAGATCTTAGACTAGTGATTAAGTGACACACATGCATAACATAGACTCATAACTGTTAAGACATAGAACAAACACAAATCACAAGTTGTAACTTAAGATTCAAGGTTTTTGTAACCCTAGTGAAAAACTCAAGATCACTCGTATTATTTGGAATAATATTGAATCGTTTAGTGAAATACTTTCTTTGTTCATTGTTAAGTAACAAACATAATTCTTCCATTTCCATAACATACATAACCTTCTAAGTGTGGTTAAGTAAATTCCGCGTGCTTAATCATATTAAGTCAATATATCTCATACACAAAGATACAAGGTTTAACCACCTTAACCGTGTACAATCCAAGATCAACCTCACAGTTGGTATCAGAGCCAGGTTGATATATTTGAATTAGAAGAAACAGAAATGGATCCACATGATGTTCAAACAAATGTTGCTGCAAAGTTGCCCATAATCAAACCCAATGAGTTTGAGTTATGGAGGATGAGAATTGAGCAATATTTCATGGTCCAAGATTATACTCTTTGGGACATAATTATATATGGTGACTCCTTTTCACCAAGCTACTCAGAGGTTGTCCTAGAAGGTAAAACAAGTAGAAAAAGAAATACTGGACCAGTGTCAAATGAAGAGAAGATACTGAAGAGAAATGATCAGAAAGCAAGAAATTTGTTGCTTATGACTATTCCTAGTGAGCAGATGCTATCTTTCAACAAGTATCTTGATGCAAAAACTCTTTTTGAAGAGATTTGTGCATATTTTGGTGGTAATGAAACTACCAAAAAGACACAGAAGACACTACTAAAGCAACAATTTGAAAACTTTACTGCTTTTAGTAATGAGTCTCTTGATAAGCTATTCTCAAGATTACACAAGCTTGTCAGTCAGTTAGCTGTGTTAGGTGTTGAGACAGAGAAGGAAGATCTCAACATGAAGTTTTTAAGAAGTCTACCTGATGAGTTCCATACTCATGTTATTGTCTGGATGAACAAGCCAGACATTGAAACAATGAAACTCAATGATTTGTACAACAACTTCAAAATTGTTGAACAAAGTCTTAGAAAGTCTGGAACTTATGGTACTAGTTCTGGAAACGTGGCACTCTTGTCAGTTCCTAGTATTAGTAAGAGTGAAGAGGTAGATGAAGGTGAAAGTGCTCCTTCTACAAGTTCTCACAAGGATGTTGCTGGTCTTGGAGATTCAACATTCTATGCTTTTATTACCAGTCAATCTAATGGCTCTCCTCTCAACCATGAAGACCTTGAGCAGGTAGATGGTGATGATTTGGAAGCTATGGATATTAAATGGCAGGTTGCTTTGCTTAGCATGAGGGCTAAGAAGTATTGGCAAAAAAACTGGGAAGCAGATTACCATAAATGGTAATGATACTGCTGGGTTTGATAAGAAGAAAGTGGAGTGTTTCAACTGTCATAGGTTAGGACACTTTGCTAAGGAGTGTAGAAGCCCAAGAAAGCAGGAGAATAGAAACACATGGTATAAGCAAGATAGGAAAAAGGAAGTTACTGTTGAAGAGCCAAAGGCTATGTTGGCTATTGATGGTATTGGTTATGATTGGAGCTCTATGGCTATTGAAGAGGATGCACCACCGAATGCTGCTCTTTTGGCCAATGAATTTGCTCTAATGGCTCATTCTGATTCAGAGGTAAACAATATTACATCTTGTACTGAATCATGTCCTAATCTTAAAGCTTATGAAGACCTTAATAAGAGATTTGAAGCTCATAAACAAGAACTGCTTGATTCTTTGTTTAATTTGGCTAATCACAAAAGAGGTCTAGGTGTTTTAGAAAAACAAGTCTTACATTTTAAAAATAATGAAATTCATTTTGTTGATGACATCAATATACTAAAAAATGACATTAAGATCAGAAATGAGTGTATTGTTGAGTTGAATGAATCATTAGCTAAACACAAGAATGAAAGAGAAAATGTAAAGGTTTCTGTGGATGTTTTAGCACATTCCTCAGAAGGATTCAATAAGCTTTGGGAAGCCCAAGTTATTGATAAAGTTAATTCTGGTGTTGGATTTAAGTCTGTACCCCCACCATACAGAGGTGTTCATTCACCTCCAGGTATTGATTTAGCACACACAGGGTTACCTGAGTTTCAAGAACCAATCATGGAATATGGTTCTAAGGTCACTAAATCTCCTAAGATAGAAAAGGTAAGTAAAAGTTTAGATAAAACTTTATCTTATCAGGACAAGGTGTCCTTTGTTAAGAAAGGAGATGCTATAGTTGTTGAAGATTGCACAACTGATAGTGATAGTGAAGAAGAACAGGTTATGTCTAAACCTGTCTTGGTTAAGAAAGTAGGAACAAGTCTTCCTAAGATAGTCAATCACAACACTAACAGGCCTAAGTCAAATGTTAAGACAGTTAGGAAACCAGTTAGATATTGTGAACAATATAGAACTACAAACAAGCCCAGAGGTAACCAAAGGAATTGGAACAACCTCAAGTCTAACCAATTAGGTGATGACTTTGAATTTTACAATAAAGCTTGTTATACATGTGGTAGTTTTGACCATCTTGCAGCTTTCTGCAACCAAAGGGTATCTGGGTATGAAAACCATAGAGTGAATCACAAAAGGCAAACACCTAAATCTCACTTTCACTCTAGTTATAAGAAACCAAACCCCAGAGTAGTCAAAAGCAAGTCTATCTCAAAATCTGATTCTGCTGATAGACCAAATGATCCTGCTGATAGCAAATTTTACTCTGCTGCTCGACCATTTATGACTATTAACCCAAAATCAACAGCTAAGGATGCAAAAACAACTTTCATTCATGCATCTAAAACTGTTCTAAGGCCCATTCAAACAAAAGCAGTGGTTCACAAACAAATTTGGAAACCAAAGGGTGTGACTTCAAAGTTAGCAAACTCTGCTGAACATGTTATTCACTCTGCTGCTAAGGGTAATAAGGCAAATGCTGTTAAGGCCTCAGCATGTTGGATTCAAAAATCCAATGTTGCATCAACAATCCTTAAAAGATTAAACTATATTGATGCAAGAGGCAGATTCAAGTCAGTAATGGCTTGGATCCCCAAAGAAAACTAACTTTCTTATTTGTGTGCAGGGACATTCTATTGATCATCAAGATCAAGGATTCTCAGATAGTGGATGTTCCAATCACATGACAGGCAACATGTCTTATCTTTCAGATTTTCAAGAATTCAATGGAGGATATGTTACCTTTGGAGGTGGTTTTCGTGGCAAAATTTCTGGTAAAGGTACTATTAAAACCGGAAATTTAGATTTTGAAGATGTGTACTATGTACAAGAGTTAAAGTATAATCTTTTTAGTGTTTCACAAATGTGTGACAAAAAGAATAATGTCCTTTTTACTGACACTGAATGTCTTGTTCTATCTAAGGATTTTAAGATGCCTGATGAAAATCAAGTACTTCTTAGAATTCCTAGAAAGGCCAACATGTATAGTGTTGATATGAAGAACATCATTCCTAAAGAAGATTTAACTTGTCTTGTATCAAAGGCCACATTGGATGAATCAATGTTATGGCATAGAAGGCTTGGTCATATTAACTTCAAAACCATAAATAAAATTGTTAAGAATGGTTTGGTAAGAGGTTTACCTCACAAAAGATTTGAAAATGATCAAACATGCATTGCTTGTCTAAAAGGCAAACAACACAAAGCCACTTGTAAGCCCAAAACTTTTAACTCTATCAATCAGTCATTGTTTATGCTGCATATGGACTTATTTGGACCAGTTTCAGTAAGGAGTATACAACATAAAAAATATTGTCTTGTTATAACTGATGACTATAGCAGATTTACATGGGTTTTCTTTTTAGCTTCTAAGGATGAGACATCAAGCATTCTTAAGGAATTCATTACACTGATAGAAAATCAAGTAAGCAAGAAAGTAAAAGTCATTAGGAGTGATAATGGGACAGAGTTTAGAAATAGAGTTATGGATGATTTCTGCAAAGAAAAAGGTATTAGGAGAGAATATAGTGTTGCTAGAACACCACAACAGAATGGAGTGGTTGAAAGAAAGAATAGAACACTAATTGAAGCTGCTAGAACAATGTTAGCTGATTCTAAGCTACCAATAATCTTTTGGGCAGAGGCAATCAACACTGCTTGCTATGTTCAAAATAGAGTTTTAGTTGTGCAGTCTCACAATAAGACATCATATGAACTCTTTAATGGTAGAACTCCTGCAATAGGATTTCTTAGACCTTTTGGATGTCATGTGACAATTCTCAATACCTTAGACCATTTAGGAAAATTCGATGGTAAAGCAGATGAAGGTTTCTTAGTTGGATATTCTCTTGTTAGCAAAGCTTTTAGAGTTTACAACTTAAGAACTGAGAAAGTTCAAGAAGAACTACATGTGAAGTTTCAAGAAAACAAATCCAATGTAGTAGGTCAAGGACCAAAATGGATATTTGATCTTGATTATCTAACAAACTCTATGAATTATTTACCTGTTGTTGCAGAAAATAATAATTTTTCAGGTTCACAAGCAACAAATGAGGTGGAGTTAGATAAAGATCAATCTGATGTCATTATGCCATTGTGGTCAAGTACCAGTGTGGATTTAGCTTCAAACAATGATGAATCTTCTTCTGATAAAGCAAAAGAAGATGTTGAGGCTCAAAGAAAAGATGATGGAACTATGGATCAACACAATGTTTCTGCTGATAGTACATTTGTTCCTGCTGAACACTCTGCTGATGAGCAAGAACATTCTGCTGATAAGCCAGAACACTCTGCTGATTGGCCAAATACTTCTGATATAGGGCCATCACACACAAAAGAAGCAGAATTCTCTGAAGACGAAGTGGATTTTAGTAATCTTCCACTCAACTATCAAGTTCCAACAACCCCACACACAAGAACTCACAAAGTTCATTCCCTAGATAATGTGATTGGAGATATACAATCTGGTGTGAAGACAAGAAGACAACTAGTCTCTTCAGACCAAAAAGGGATTCTTGATGCCCTTTATGCTTCAAAACAACATGAACTTTCAAACTCATGTTTATTTGTATGTTTTCTTTCTCAAAAGGAACCAAAGAATATTCTTACAGCCCTAGATGATTCAAGCTGGGTAGAGGCTATGCAAGAAGAGCTTCTTCAGTTCAAGATTCAAAAGGTTTGGGTGCTAGCTGATTTACCTACAGGTGAGAAGCTAATTGGCACTAGATGGGTTTTTAAGAACAAAAGGGATGACAGAGGAATTGTGATCAAGAATAAGGCTCGATTAGTAGCACAAGGGTACACACAAGAAGAAGGAATAGATTATGATGAAGTTTATGCTCCAGTAGCAAGAATTGAGGCAATTAGGCTGTTTCTAGCTTATGCTTCATTTTTAGGCTTCACAGTCTATCAAATGGATGTCAAAAGCGCATTTTTATATGGTAAAATTGAAAGAGAGGTGTATGTTTCACAACCTCCTGGTTTCATTGATCCATTACATCCAAACAAAGTGTACAGAGTAGTGAAAGCTCTCTATGGCCTTCATCAGGCACCAAGAGCTTGGTATGCAACACTTGCTTCCTACTTATTACAAAATGGATTTCAAAGAGGGAAGATTGATCAGACACTTTTCATCAAACAGCACAAGAAGGATCTTCTATTAGTGCAGGTGTATGTGGATGACATTATCTTTGGATCTACAAGGAAGGAAATGTGTTTAGAATTTGAGAAGCTTATGAAAGATAAGTTTCAGATGAGTTCTATGGGAGAACTTACATTCTTTTTGGGTTTGCAAGTTAAGCAATCATCTGAAGGCATATTTATTAGTCAAGACAAATATGTTGCAGAGATACTTAGAAAATTTCAATTTGCTGATTCAAAAATTGCAAGCACACCAATGGACTCAGAGAAGCACCTTCTGAAAGATGAAGATGGAGAAAATGTAGATGTACACAATTACAGATCTATGATAGGCTCTCTGATGTATCTTACATCATCTAGACCTGATATCATGTTTCCTGTTTGTGTATGTGCAAGATTTCAAGTTACTCCAAAGGTTTCTCATTTAATTGCAGTCAAGAGAATTTTTAGATATCTCAAAGGTCAACCAAGGTTGGGTATATGGTATTCTAGAGAATCTCCTTTTGACTTGGTAGCATATTCGGATAGTGATTATGCTGGTGCTAGCTTAGACAGAAAGTCAACAACTGGAGGATGTCAATTCCTTGGGTGTAGACTTGTCTCATGGCAGTGTAAGAAGCAGACAAGCGTGGCAAATTCAACAACTGAAGCTGAATATATAGCTGCTGCAAGTTGCTCTAGTCAAGTTCTATGGCTTCAAAACCAACGCCTTGATTATGGGTACAATTTCTTAAACACTGTTATTTATATTGATAATAGTAGTACAATTTGTATTATTAAAAATCCTGTACAACATTCTAAAACAAAACACATTGAAATTAGGCATCACTTTATAAGAGATTGCAATGAGAAAAGATTAATTCAAGTTCTTAAAATTGCTTCAGAGCATAATTTTGCAGATCTGTTAACCAAAGCTTTTGATGTTTCCAGGTTTCAGTACTTAATTGCAAGTATTGGAATGCTTAATCTTTAAATTTTCAATATGATGTGTTTTTGTACATAAATTTTTGTTGGTACTACTGGATTTATAAGGTACTGCTAATATATCAAAATTTGAATTGTGTTATTCATACAGTTGGTTTTATGATTATACTAATGCAAGACAAGTACTTTGTACATTGTTCTTTTGGTTTTAGACTAACTATTTCAGGTATGAATATGTGAACACAAAGGATGTTTCAAGTGAAATGGGAACAGCAGAATTCTTATCATATTGCTGACCATAGTAGATTTATGATGGACTGAGTTTAGGAATTAAACCTCCTTAAAACTTCTTTCTTGAAATCTAGTTATGATATTTCACATTGAATTGATGACTTAGTTGATCAGATAGTAACTGATACAACTCACTTTCTATCATTTTATACTTTCAAGTATAATGAGTTAGTCTAAGGACATCTGATAGAAATAACAGCTAGTGAAAGTGAATCTAACACTTGTGTTGGAGGTAACAATTGCTATGAGCTGGAAACCCTGTCAAGAAAATCTTTTGAATAGATTTATCTTTTCACAGGCAGTTAGTGATAACTGAAATACATTGGTTCTCACACAACCAGAGGTTATTTTTAAACCGAAATTTTGATTAGGTGTTTGTTATACACTTGATTCTTTCAAAATGGTTGAATGTAGTATGATTTTTCAATTCCAAAATCATAAACATACTACTAAGCTAAATGATTTCTTAAAAGGATTTTCAAGGATTCAGAAAAACCATTCATTTATGGACTATGAATCAAAATGTCCACTGATTCACCTCTCATAGGAGTTAACACACCTAGAAGTGATGAGGACAGCAACTTCAACTTTTAATGAATTGATGGCTTCATGTACAATATTGTCTGAAAACAAGTTCAAACTGATAGATCAGGTGATATGAAGAGAAGTTCTTTAGTACATAGTGAGATCTTCCAAACAAGGGGAGGAAACAAAAGTTATTTGCTTCAGGGGAGGAAATAATTTCCCAGCAAAGGAAGAATAAACCAATATATGGAAGGAAAAGACAAGAGCATACAAGAAGATGTAGAGGTTGAAAATGATTAGAACAGATCAAATATCTAGAAGGGATGAAGCATTCCAAAGGAGAAAGTTCTATCTAGATCAAACGAAGAAAAGTTTCAATTTCACTTCAAAGACATGCTGGTTAGATGATTTCACTTGTTGAAACAAGCATCCAAGATACACAGCATCATTGCCTCTTACAATTCCTCCATCCAAGGAAATTGCACCATCTTTTGGTACAATGTTTTGATATTGCTAAAGTCAAAGAAGAATAGAGCAGATCAGTTCAGATTCATGAAGTGTTTGAAAGATCTTCTAAAGATAAGTCCTCATTTAATTCAGAAAACATGTTTGAATTGATTCACATGTTTAGGGGAGGATTGTTAGGAATTAAATATTCATGAAGTTCTTAATCGGGAAATACTCCAAGTATGTTTCTGCTGATGATGTTAACTCTGCTGTTTAGCACATTGACTCTGCTGTTTAGTGCAATGACTCTGCTGATGATTCTACTGATAGCGATAGATTGTTCCTGCTGATAGAGAACACTCTGCTGTTTAAGAGGATAAGATCAAGAAGATATTTATTGTATTTTGGTCAAACATATACGGTAGATAATATCTTACTCCATGTGCTTAGTTAACAAGTTGTATACATAGATACATGTTGTATCTTATGTACTGACACCAACATGCATAAGTTAACAAAGTAAGTCGGTCAAGACTTTTAGCAAATTTGTAAAGATCTTTTGCAACTATAAAAGAGATCTTAGACTAGTGATTAAGTGACACACATGCATAACATAGACTCATAACTGTTAAGACATAGAACAAACACAAATCACAAGTTGTAACTTAAGATTCAAGGTTTTTGTAACCCTAGTGAAAAACTCAAGATCACTCGTATTATTTGGAATAATATTGAATCGTTTAGTGAAATACTTTCTTTGTTCATTGTTAAGTAACAAACATAATTCTTCCATTTCCATAACATACATAACCTTCTAAGTGTGGTTAAGTAAATTCCGCGTGCTTAATCATATTAAGTCAATATATCTCATACACAAAGATACAAGGTTTAACCACCTTAACCGTGTACAATCCAAGATCAACCTCACAATTATCCTGGTGGAATGCTACGGTCAAGATAATGGGTACTGAAGCAGCTTTTCAGATCTCATGGACCGAACTGAAGAATAAAATGCTGAAAAAGTATTGTCCCCGGACTGAGGTCAGAAAGCTTGAAGATGAATTTTACCAGTTAGAAGTGAAGAACAATGATGTCAGTGCATACAATCGGAGATTTCAAGAGTTAGCTCTTTTGTGCCCACACATGGTACCTGACTTGGAAAAGACATTGGAGAAATACGTGGAAGGACTACCTTCAAGCATAGAAGGAGACGTCACCGCATCACACCCACAAACTCTTGAAACTGCATTCGTATTTGCTCAGCGAATGATGAGTCGAGCACTCAAGCGAGGTTCTAACACCACAGTCAGTGGACAAAAGAGAAACTATGATAATCGTGACGGCAACAACCGAAACAGCAACAGTTATTACCATCACAGCAGGAACTACCGCAGCAATGATCGAAGCAACCGCAGTAGGAACTATCAGCAAAGCAGGAATGATAGACATCAACAACAAAACCGCAGACAAGAAGCTGCTAGAGCTTATGTGGCCACACCTGCTGAAGGAAAAGTGTATGCTGGAACAAAACCCCAGTGTAACAAGTGCAAGATGCATCATACAGGACCTTGTACCGCCATCTGCGGTAACTGTAGGAAAATAGGCCATGTAACCAAGGACTGTAGGGCCACGGGAGCAAACGCGTACCCAATAGCAGTGAAGTGCCACGGTTGTGGTGAAACAGGTCATTATAAAAGCCACTGCCCCAAGAATGTCAATCAGGTTGCCCGAGGAAGAGCTTATGTACTCGGAGATGGAAACGTGTCACCAGACCCCAACGTCACTACGGGTACTTTCTTACTAAATCAAAATAGTGCTAAAATATTATTTGATTCTGGAGCCGATAGAAGCTTTGTATCTACTTCATTTGCGTTATTGCTTAAGATAGCACCTGTAGAATTAGACACCTCGTATGAAATTGAGATAGCCGACGGGAAATTGTTAAACACCAACACCGTACTCAAAAACTGCACCTTAACTCTCCAAAACAACTCATTTCCAATCGATCTCATGCCCATCCAACTTGGAAGCTTTGACGCAATTGTGGGTATGGATTGGTTATCCAAACATCGTGCCCGAATCATCTGCGATGAAAAAGTTATCCAAATCCCCGTAAACAATGAAACACTTATTGTTCGTTGTGACCACTTCAAAACCCAACTCAATATCATCTCGTACATCAAAATAGTGAAATACATAAACAAAGGATGTCACGCATTTTTAGTCCAAGTAACGGAAAATAAATCAAAAGAGAAAGAAAAGCGACTAGAAGAAGTGCCAGTTGTAAATGAGTTTGCAGAAGTGTTCCCTGAAGACTTGCCAGGTATTCCACCCATCCGGCAAGTAGAGTTTCGAATCGATTTAGTGCCTGGAGCAGCACCTGTTGCAAAAGCACCATATCGATTAGCCCCTTCCGAAATGAAAGAATTATCTGAGCAATTGAAAGAATTGTCAGATAAAGGATTCATCCAACCCAGCTCATCACCTTGGGGAGCACCAGTCTTGTTCGTCAAAAAGAAAGATGGAACATTCAGAATGTGCATCGATTATAGAGAGTTGAACAAACTCACGGTGAAAAATCAATACCCATTACCCAGAATAGACGATCTGTTTGACCAACTGCAAGGATCGAGTGTTTACTCAAAAATCGATCTAAGATCAGGATACCATCAACTGAGAGTCAGAGAAGAAGACGTTCCCAAAACAGCCTTTCGAACACGATACGGACATTACGAATTCCGCGTAATGCCATTTGGTCTTACCAACGCACCAGCAGTGTTCATGGATCTAATGAACCGCGTGTGTAAACCATATCTGGACAAGTTC
Source organism: Artemisia tridentata subsp. tridentata (assembly GCA_021014915.2). Taxonomy (NCBI): domain Eukaryota; kingdom Viridiplantae; phylum Streptophyta; class Magnoliopsida; order Asterales; family Asteraceae; genus Artemisia; species Artemisia tridentata. Next base: position 490,916,177 of record CP139509.1, on the reverse strand, counting down.
GTAATCGTATTCATCGATGACATTTTGATCTACTCGCGTAACAAACACGAGCATGCGGAACATTTGAGAACCATTTTGGGTGTACTCAAACAAGAAAAACTGTATGCAAAATTCTCCAAATGTGATTTTTGGATCTCCACCGTTCAATTCTTAGGTCACATCATCAACAGTCAAGGAATTCACGTTGATCCCGCTAAGATCGAAGCAGTCAAAGGTTGGGCTTCGCCCACCACTCCCACTGAAATTCGACAATTTTTAGGACTCGCTGGTTACTACCGAAGGTTTATAGAAGGTTTTTCCAAAATCGCAAAACCTTTAACAGAACTCACTCAGAAAAACAAGAAGTATATCTGGGAAGAGAAACAAGAATCAGCATTTCAACTCTTAAAACAAAAACTCTGTGAAGCACCAATTCTAGCGTTACCCGACGGAAGCGAAGACTTTGTAGTATATTGTGACGCATCGCATCATGGTTTAGGTGCGGTACTAATGCAAAGAAATAAAGTCATAGCTTATGCGTCTCGACAACTCAAGAAGAATGAGGAAAATTACACCACTCATGATCTAGAACTAGGAGCAGTAGTATTTGCTCTTAAAATATGGAGACATTACCTATATGGTACAAAGTGTACGGTATACACCGATCACAAAAGTCTTCAACACATACTGGATCAGAAGGAGTTGAATATGAGACAGCGCCGATGGATAGAACTACTCAACGACTACGACTGTGAAATTTGCTACCACCCTGGTAAAGCAAATGTCGTGGCCGACGCCTTGAGCAGAAAAGAAAGAATTAAACCTCTTAGAGTTCGATCATTAGAAATGACAATACATTCACCACTCCCATCCCAAATACTCATAGCCCAATCAGAAGCTCTTCAGGAAGAGAATCGAGCTCAAGAGAACATTAAAGGCATGATAGAAAGAGAGAACGGACTCATGAAAAGACCCGATGGAATGTTGTGCTTCAAGAAAAGATGCTGGATTCCTCTTTATGGAGGTATTCGAGATTTTATCATGCATGAATCTCACAAGTCTAAATATTCCATTCATCCCGGATCCACCAAAATGTACCAAGACCTCAAACAACTCTACTGGTGGCCAAACATGAAAGCCGACATTGCAACGTATGTTGGAAAGTGTTTGACTTGTTCAAGGGTCAAAGCCGAAAGTCAGAAACCTTCTGGACCACTTGTACAACCGGAGATACCAGTTTGGAAATGGGAACGAATCACCATGGATTTTATTACCAAGTTACCAAGAACGTCGACCGGATATGACACCATTTGGGTTATCGTCGACCGTTTAACCAAATCAGCTCATTTTCTGCCTATCAAAGAAACTGACGAGTTGGACACACTCGCTCAGTTATACTTCAAAGAAATCATAATCCGACATGGAGTCCCGATCTCTATCATCTCTGACAGAGACAGTCGATTCACTTCAGGATTTTGGCAATCCTTACAGAAAGCTCTCGGTACTCAATTGGACATGAGCACCGCCTATCATCCTCAAACTGATGGACAAAGTGAAAGAACAATTCAAACCTTGGAAGATATGCTTAGAGCATGTGTGATTGACTTCGGAAAAGGTTGGGATAAACACCTACCATTGGTTGAGTTCTCGTACAACAACAGTTACCAAGCAAGCCTGAAGGCTGCACCTTTCGAAGCACTTTACGGAAGAAAGTGCAGATCACCTATCTGCTGGACAGAAGTTGGTGATATGCAGCTTACCGGACCAGAATTAATCCACGATACCACCGAGAAAATATTCAAAATCAAACATCGTCTCCAAGCCGCTCGTGACAGACAAAAGAGTTACGCAGACGTGAGAAGAAAGCCTATGGAGTTTGAAGTCGGAGATAGAGTTATGCTGAAAGTTTCGCCCTGGAAAGGGATGATACGCTTCGGAAAGCGTGGAAAACTCAACCCAAGGTACATTGGACCGTTCAAAATCCTCGAAAGAATAGGTCCAGTTGCCTATAAGTTAGAACTCCCGGAAGAACTCAGTAGGATACACCCTACTTTCCACGTATCTCAACTTAAGAAATGTCTATCGGACGAGACTCTTGTCATTCCACTGAAAGAGATTAAACTGGACGACAAACTTGTATTCACAGAAGAACCCGTAGAAATAATGGACAGAGAGGTTAAGCAACTCAAGCAAAGCCGTATTCCTATTGTGAAAGTAAAATGGGACTCTAAAAGAGGACCAACGTACACATGGGAACGCGAAGATCAAATTCGTGAGAAATATCCCCACTTATTCCCGTAAATCACTTTTAGTAGCCATTTTAGACTTGAATTCCGGGACGGAATTCGAATGAGGAGAGGAGTACTGTAAGACCCTGTGAAAAAAACCTTGTAATTAATCTTAGTGATTAATAATAATCTCGAATTACTATTTCCTAACGCCTATTTTTGCTAGAAATTTAAACTTTTCGCCATCATTGTGAATAGCTATGCATTATATATACATATAGATATATTTAACACACCAACGCTAGGAATTATATCTTACGACGCAACAACTCATTTACACAACGACAAGTAATTATATTCGATGAGTTTATTCACTACAATTAATCAAAGTAAATATCACATAATCCTTCTTAATTATAACAATAAACTCAATCCTAAAACTACCACTATAAACCAATTTGGGCCACATTCGTTCGACCCAACAACCACTAAACCCCAATTTCCATTAACCTATCGAGCTAGTCCAATCCAAAGGCATATCACAGCCACTTAACCCACTATTTGAAATGTTATATTTCCTTTGTTTCTTTCTTTGTGACTCGATCACTACCACATAGAATCAAAAACGCCCATGCACCGCTTAAGGACTCGAACACAACTATCCTACATTTTAATCAATAAAAACCAACCTAACTTCACAACCCGTCATCACCACGACACCAAGATTTCTTTCACTAGTTCACTTTCATTTTCTTCTTGTTTTACTCGTTACCTGTTTTTCTTTTCAAAAGAACTTGACGTCATTATTTATGTCTAGCTAGCACGACTTTCATCTAATAAAAACACATTCAAGCGTAACCCATAACCCACTACTGTGATATCGAAAACCAACTAAAAATAGCAATTTGAAACTGGATACTAAACTTGTTTTAACCAAAACCTTTCGACACAAGCATATCACTAGGGACATCGACTCAAAATGCTACAATGTTGCCATAATTCTTACCAACCATAAGATACTTTACTAGTTAAAAGATGATATCTCAAATGCAAAGGGTAAACTAGAAACATAACTTGTGGACAATTAACACATACACGTATAAGAACAAAGGAAACAAGAACAATACAATAGCTAAGATACAAAAGCACAACTACTCTCACACTCAAAGTAGAATGCCATCACACAAGTGTCCTCCTCATAACAGTAGCATCTAATCATTAGTCAAATAGTCAAGTAAATGAGATATTTTTGTTTCTATATAAACCACCCTATTCGTTCATTGCCAATCTTCTATCACCATCACCTTCTATCAACATCAAGACATTCCTTAAACACCCCAATAGCTACTTTCTGTCGTGTATGTGGGAGCAAAAACAGTCCGCTCAAGTCACATAATAACCCATTTCAACTCACTAGCCTTTCCTTGTATTTCATACGAACCCCACAACCATCTTCACCCTTACTTCACTAACACCATACCTTCATGTAAAAACTACCCTTGTTCGACAGTAAACATAACCGGGTAAGAGTAGGACGTCCAAAGCAAGTAACTGTTCATTTCGTGTTTCGTCTCGACAAGCCATACGTCTCTACCACCTTTCCAAAAGGTGAAGTAAGTCCCCACATTCCTTCTTAATTATATCACGTATCCATGCATGTATATCTATCACTTCACTCGAACATATATTTCGTATAACACACTGTCACAAGTTTAGCTTACACATTAACATATAGAACACACCATGCATTATCATGTTGTTTTACTCATATACGTAAATAGTAACACCTTACTTAGTCACATGCACATGATATTCGAACAATAAAACCTTCGAGCTCAACCGGGTTAACAAAAGAAAACACGTCGAAACATAAGTTGATCGAACCACCCAAGTCACGTTAACATATGACCAACCCTTGAATATCACCTTAACTCGACCTTGAACATAAACTATAAACCCCCTCGCTAAACCGGATAAAGGGAAAACAGAAAAATCACCAAGACATTACTAGTTAACAAACCACTCGAGCAAGCCATTTCACGATTTATTTAGAACGAATTCTTTCATGCAACACCTACATATTTTTATCATTCTCAAAAGTTCACATGGCAAACTAATTATTTCGTGTTTTGAGATCCCTCTCATAACCCCATCTCGACACCTAAATTAACTTCTTTTTAGAACCACTCGACAAGTATAAAGACTCAGAAAATTGCAAGACATATTTTACAAAATCTCTTCACTCGACCAGCCCAAAAACTATTGCCATATTTTCGAAAAACTACAAATAATATATATAAATTTTTACCTCACTCGAATGACAACCTAGCAAACTAAATTTTTCATGTTCTAAGTTCGAACCCATAAGCTAGTCATCACGCCCAAAATGTTCCATTTTGATCGACCCTCGAGTTAGCAAACAATTATTTCAGAAACATTACATAATCTTCGGTTTGGGCCAAAACCAAAGCCCAACAAGGAATTTCGAAAACAAGGCCCATCAGGCCCATATGATATATTTTTGGAATCCTAAAAATAGCCCAAATCCAAGCCCAAAACTATTTCCACGCCCTCGCCTCTAAAACTCTTAACGGGCTATGTTACAATTCGTTACATGGCCCATTAATGCAAAAATAATTTATTTTCTGAAATAATAAATTGAAATAAGTTAAAATAAACTTAATAAAGATATAAAAATTTTCAGAATATTTTTCCCGTCATTTATATGCGAAAAGGACTAAAAATGTAACGCGACTTAACCGAAAAGGACTAAAACTGCCAAACCTGGAAGCTAAGGGACTGAAGCTGTGAAAACAGTTGTAAAGGACTGAAATTGACATATTATTGAACCTCAAGTCTTATATGAACTATTGGACAATTATTGGACTATTATCGAACTATGGACTAAATAAGGACTAACGACGTAACGCGAACCACGGTTAGGGTAGAAAATGTAAAATCTGGAAAGACCAAGGAACAACTATTATAACTTGTCATTCTTAACTTATTTTCCATTTTTGCACCTTGTCTTTACTTTATATGCACATTTGCATTATATTCGCATATTAGTTAATAGCGATAGAAATATCTCATAATAATATTTTGTTTACTTGTTGAAACTATGATCTTACGAGGGTACGAGCATCATAAGCATATAACATCTTCATTAGATCGTTAAATAATCATCATCCACCACTCATACTCATACACACTAGAAATTAGTAAGATTCTCAGATATTTATATATTTACCAGGTTTATATCGAAGTTGTTATAATCACCTCTGAATTATTTTACCATCACCAGGAACGCATAAGGTGAGTCATGGCCTCACTTTTTAAACTCTTTATACTTTTTAAACTCCGTGAGGGGGATACATGCTATAACTAAATCACAAGTATTTTTCTGTATGCTACCTGACTTGATATATGCCTAAGTACACCATATTGCCATAAGACCCTTTATCATGAGCCATTAATCACTGCGGTGAACGCGAATATAATGAATAGATCTATTAGAGGTTGACGACCTATCCCACTAATACTGTGACGGAATGCTTTTTGCTAGTCGTATTAGTCGCGATGCATTATATTTGAGAGAAATAGGAATTGGCAAAATCACCTATTACACGAGGGCAAATTCTCATCATTAATTTGGTGGGCACCTCCGTTTAGGCGGTACTTTGTTAACGTTTGCGTGTCATGAGACTTAGGGCAATATATGAACTGCAATATCAATATTTTAAACTGATTGTATCTCCAATACAATCTTACTTGTGATTGAACTGATATTTAAACTACAAACTCCATGATTTCACTCAACATTATGTTGACTTTTAAGCATGTATCTCAGGGAACTAAAGGAGCACGGCAAGGCATGGAGCAGGCATACCCTATCTTCAATAAATGGTGTAAAATATGTTGTAATTCAGTTAAAATAATGTTTCTTTGAAGAAACCGTAGTACTCTGATGTAATGTTTTATAACTGAATTTATATTATGGACCTATGTAAATTAAAAATGCCATCTTAGGCTGTTTTTCTATGATTTCACATTCGATCCTCACAGTAACACCCAAATAAATCTTCCGCTGCCACAAATTAAATTTGGGGGTGTTACAGTACTCGGCTTTGAAGGTGGAAGATCAGGAAAGAGGTTCATGAGGTCACCTAATGGAAGGCGAGCGGAATCCGCGAGCTTCTTAATGTAAGGGTATTGAGCCTCAAATAGTTTGTTATACTCGGCCTTCCAAATATTTGGAGCCTCCATATTAAGTTTCTGAAACCGAGGCAAAAACTTTGCGACATCCTCTTCCCTTCGCTCATACCGAAGACCGTCCAAAAACCCAGCAGAATAAGACAAGCCATAAACCTTCCCCATGCTCTTCGTGTACTCATGACTCTCAAATAACCTTCGGCAAGCCGCAGGAATTAACTCTCTCACAGTATTATGGCGAATCGACTCCGAAACACTGACTTCTTCCGCCAACTCTGCTTTCTGCTCCTCCAACTGCTTAACAGCCTGATTCGACTCTTTCAACTCCCGCTCCAACTCCCTAATCCTATCCGCCTGCCCTCCGGCCACTTGTCTCCAGTCATCCCTCTCTTTTTGCATATCGGCCAGCTGGTCAGAAAATCCTTCCTCCCGCACCAAGGTGGCTTCTCGCTCATCCGCCATCTGCTTCTGCAACTCTTCAACCTCTCTCATCGCGCGATCATACTTCCCAACCATAGCTACTCTCCCTTGCTCAGCAACCTGTTGACCATGCTCCAACTCCCTTGTCCGCGTGATCATCCTGGTAAACCGGCGCAACACTTCCGCTTGTGTCACAATCCCATTCGCGGACTGAACATACGAGCAACGAATCAGCCGGCTGGTAGTTAACTCCTCCAGTGCGGCCTGCTCAGCAGGAGTCGCAAGATGCGACAGCATCTCTTGAAACGCTCTATAAGAATTTAACCGGACATCCTTTGTTAAAGACCATGCCGGGACAAACAATTCCCTCCCGGAAGAACCCTCATCTGCGGTAAATTAACTACAACTCAGAATCACAAAAGAATAATCAAAAGAACCATAAAAAGAGACTGGTATACCTCTCGCCAATGAATTGGGATCTTCGGATTCAGGAGAGGAATCCGCAGGGTGCACAGATAGATCTACACGAAAAATACATATATAAATAAAAAAAAAAAAAGAAGAAGACGCGAAAGACCTAACAGACAAGTATTCCTTACCATGATCCGGCGGTGTTTGATGCTGCGGTTGGCTCTCCTCGGTCGGCTGTCTTTCGTCCGGAGGCTGCTGACTATTACCAGTCTCATCATTCTCCCCCTCTTCATTCACGGCACCCCCTTCATCATCCACCTCTTCGTCAACGTGAATCGTACCTTGTACGATAACCACTCTAGGAGTGACCTTAGAAACATTCCCAGTTGAAGCACCATCACCCGCGCTGCTCCCAGACTGTTTCCTTGGTCTCTTTCTCTTCTTCTCCACAGCAGAAGGTCCCTCGGCACTCCTCTTCGACCCTGCTTGTTCCACCATACTCTTTTTCCTCTCGTTCTCCTGCCTAGCAGCCAAAACACCAGGGTCCGCCCTCTCAACGGTCTTTTGAAGGGAAGTCTTTGCAGGAACGGAACTCCCTGGTACCAGCGGAGCCGTTGTCCTATCCACCCTTTCACCGCCTTCCGGTAGGGGTCCACCCTTACTAACTTCTGTCGCAATCTCGATCGGAAGTTCCAAATATTCAGCCATGGTTAACACTACAAGAAACAAGAGGGGAAGGAAGGTAAAGATCAAATGCAAGGTAGCAGGTCATACATGAAAAAAAATATATATATAATAATAATAATAATAATATAGCATTACCCTTGCCCTCGGCATCCTTTACAACAAGCTCATACCCGGGATACTCAGAAACTTTAGATAAACCGGTCATCCACAAAAGGGCGACGGAGGGTTGCCTAAGGGGAATAACTTTCGCAGCAACCCGATTAGCATCTCTTTCAGAATAAGTCTCAGGAAAATCATCCGTAATCTTAGAATCTCTATGTCTCCAAGGCATGGCGTTCGGAATAGCTCTCCGGTCTATCAAGAAAAAATGATTTTTCCAGTTCTTCAGTCCACTAAGCACCTCCTTAAAACATTTTTTAGCCCTCCGACCTGTTCGGTTCTCAAATGAGAACCAATGCCCTTGCTTGCAAAGCCTATAGAAAACCCGGAATAATGGGACGGTTGGTTGTACACCCAAACTATAGCATCGGATCTCAAACATAGTCACCCTATTTAAACCTATCGGTACAAGTTGAGAAATGTGTACTCGGAAATACTCTATTACCGCTAGCAAGAAAGTCGAAAACGGAATTCGTACACCTCCGGTTCTCAACTGCTGAACGTAAACACCAATTTTATCAACCGGCAATCTATCCATTGTCATACCATCCGGCGGAAGCGTAGGACGCAGATCCGCCGGAATCCCAAACTCCCCTACCACCCTATCTAGGTCTCCTTGCGTCATTCTAGAAGTATGAATATGCATATCGCATTTAGGGATTATCCTATCGGCGGAATGCCCCGCCCTATTACCTAAAGGGGGATTATTTGAAGTACTCATTTCTGCGGTTGTCACTAAAGGAATGCCGAGGAGTATATATTATAAAGCTAAGAAAACGAAACGCACCTCACAAGAACAATCGGAGATGGAAGCTGAAATTTTCCGAACGCAAGATAAATACACACAGTAAAAAGTAAAAAGAATGAAGAAGCGATAAGCGGTATATATAGGGCAGACCTGGAAAGAAGCGAAACGTCGAATCAACCTGTCAGTCACTAACGTGGCAAACTCTGGGACGTTAGATCTCTAGTACAAAGGGTACGCGTGGCAGACAGCTGTCTAACATACACTAAAATATTTTTATATTCGGCCCATGGGCCTGGGTTCCACGCAGCCCACAAGAAATTAACAGGCTAATGCTCTTACCCGAACCAACACCCATGACCCGGGTACACAAAAAGGACAACTGATCGCCCGTAAAGCACGGCAGGACCAAAGTTATTTAAGTATTGCACCATCGACTAGGGGCCGATGCTACAATACTGGGGGGGACATGTTGGTGTATGTGCCCGGATGATTTTGCGCGAGAAGATAGTGTTAAAGTATTGCACCATCGGTCTCCAACCGATACTACAATACTGGGGGGACATGTTGGTGTATGTGTCCGGACGCCATACTTCATCCGGATCATGCTTCGGTGTCCGGACGCCACGGTTAGTCCGAACTAGTATCTCACATTCGGACGCACAGACGGAACGTCCGCCGCCTCCTACAGTAAGTAGTCCCATCACCCGCCGACATCCCAGATATCACGGGATTATGTCTATCACGTGGTCTGACACCTACCTGCTAAGTCAGACATAGGTCAACGCACAAGTTCCAAGGTAAACAGGTACAGTAGATGTGGGTAGTATAAATACCCACATCCCATTCACAATAGACACTCACTTTTTACACCTACTACTGTTACTCTCACATTACTATTCATATTATCCAATACTCATCCTCACGCCGGAGGTTGGTCCTGGGATAAAACCCGGGGCGAGCCTAACGCGTGTTCTTCTTGTGTGTAGGAGTGAACGGAGTCCGAAGAATCCCATCCGAAGGACGAAGTTTAGAAGTGGGGCCTATCCGCAAGGTTTTACTTCAACAATATGTAACTAAAATTATATGTCAAAACCCGTGCGTGCACGGGTATTATAACTAGTATGCTTCTAAAGCGAAAAAGTTAACATATATTATTTCAGCTTGTGCTCAATAGCGTTCTTTCGCTTGTTTTTTTCATCCTATAACTATACGTGGGTATAAAATGATTGAACAATAACGTAAAGTGTTATAATGTCTCTATAACAAAGTATGTGGGCGTCAATGATGAACATTAACATGATAGATGTCTCTATAACAATATTTAAAAAGAACATAACTAATATTTGGTTACGACAGCAAAAGCGATGTCTCAAAAACAACTTCTGTATGACATTATAGTGCGTAAACTTGCTTTAAGTTTGAAATCCACATGGGAAAAAAGAAGAGAATTCATGCATGGTTATATAGAGTGGTCTTTTCGGCTCATATGAATTGAGTCATTGAGCATCCAGAATGTAAAAAGTCTTTAAAGACTTTTTGCATTTAATGCATATTAGTGTTGTTGCATTGAATGCCTTTAATGCATTAGGCATTAATGACTAATAGGTTTTTGTAAAAGGATGGTGTTTGTCAAATCTTTTATAAAAAGCTTTTGAAAAACCTCAAGCTACAATGCAAAAAAGCTTTTCCAAAAGCTTTATAGAATAGTAAAAAGCTTTTTCATGGGTTATGCATTGTGGATGCTCTTAGTATTATGTTAATTGGTTTCTAAGGCTTGTCACAGTGGTGACCTGTGACGACCATGCCACATCAGCTTTCTCTCTCCAACGACCTGACGACGACCAAGTTGGCACAGTGGCGACCAAATGTTTTTTTTTTTTTTTTTTTTTTTTTTTAATAATAACAAAGTATTACATATAAATTAATTTTTATACATTCTCTATGCTAAAATGTAAGAAAGTTAAAACTATAAAGTAAAAATGACAATAAAATCAAACTTTAAAGGTTTAAACAGTAAATTAATTATTTACATATAAAAAAATGACTAATTATCCTTCTTCTACCTCCTGCAGATCCCACACACAAACTTTTTTTTTCTTCTAAAAAAATGAATTTATAAAAAAAAAAAAAAAAAAAAAAAAAAAAAAAAAAAAAAAAAAAAAACACAAAAGAGAGAGAAAGAGAGAGAATAGTGAGAAAGTGTGTTACAATTCGGTCGGATATTCGACCTAATTGAGTTTTTGGGGAACCGACGACCGATCGGGACCAACTTCCCACAGTGGCCACGACCGATCGAGACCGAGGTCGACCGACGCTCAGCGACCGACCACTGTGACAAGCCTAAGATTTGATGTAGTTATAGAAAAAGATTAATATAACTACGTCCCTCTTTAGAAACTTTAACTTGTATAAGTTCTTACTAGTAATTTTTTATGTGCAACTAGCTATTTACCTTTGCGCACGCAGGCTTTGACACAATACATCTAAATTTTAATTATTTATGCATACAAATTGTATATTATCCAATTTTAATAATACAATTGATATGAATGTAAATTTTATTTTGGCATAGTAAAATTTGTCCGGTTGCATATATGGATTTGTTAAATAAGGGTTTTCTATAATATTATGTAAAATCTTTTAAACTTATATAATTATAATACCTTTGAACGTGTGAGCTTTTACATAATTTTTATTATGTATTAATATCGATTAATATCATGTATAGATTTTCGTTAGATGAATGATGCGAATTTATTTAATTGGAATGTTGTTGAGGTTGATATCATGTTTTAGAGATTATGGGTGATTAGTAAATGACCCTTGAAAAAATGTTTTTCTGAATAGAATTTTGTACAATGTTGTGTATTTACTTTCATCTCACAGTAACCCGGGCCTACATTTTGATATTTATATTTTTGGTTAATACTAATTTTAGTCGTATTTAATTTTTAAACCCGTGTATGCGCGGGTTAAACTTATAAAGAGGCATAACATGAGTTGTTATTGAATGTGGATACTAAAAACAAAAATCAACATCCTTACTTAATCTCTTTAAGAGAAATAACATGAGTCGTTCGTATATGTACAATCTCGTGTATACATTTAAATATCACAGTAACTCATGCTTTCATTTTGATATTTATAATTCCGTGCATATACATTAATTTAATATAAAATGATAATAATATTTATAAATAAAACCATATATGTTATTTTCTTAAAAAATATATTAAGTTAAGGGATATTATTAAATTAATAAACTTACTAAAAATTTAAAAATTGATAAGTTAATTTTTCAACTAATATTTTAATAATAAATGTCAATTTATTATTACACAACTATTAAACTGATCATTTATGTATTTACATAACTATTACGGAAAGCATATCTGCACGCAGTAGCATACGATAACTCACCAAAACTATTTGAATTTGTCGGTAAAAGTGAATTTATCACTTTCTGACAGAACAAAAACAAGAGAACACCACACGCGTACCGACACCACATTAGTAATGGTTAAACTATATAATCCATTTTCGGAGTCAACAAATTTTCTTTTATATCAGTATTATAAAAACGGCTCCAGACTTATGTTTTCACGTTTACGTGAAACCGAGATACCAAGATTTTACCTCAGCTCAATAGAACACGGGGTATACATAATATACTATACAACAAAAACAGACAAATAAAAACACCCCACAACAGTCCAACCCTACACCTTGACTTTCCTGGTGTATCACCATCAACAATCGCCATCTATACATGGCTTATAGTGCTTTTTGCACCTCCCCAGGTTTTGTCGATTCTCAAACCCGCTCCAAATGGGTCAAACTGCCTTGAAATCGAAGAAGGGAGAGGGATAGTAGCCAAAAATGGTGAAATCCTATCCTTGGAAGATCGAAAGGGAGCCAAAGGTTTGCCATGAGTTATTCTATATGACCCACCGATTTCCAGTGGAAGCAATCACACAAACCCATCTCACCTCAATTGTATATCTCTATCGAAAGGACTCAAGAAGAAGAAGGGGTGTGTGTGGAGTGCTTGGAGATCGGATTGGGCTCATTTTTCTCCTCTTGTAATCGACTCTCATCATCCTTTGTAAGGTTAAATCCCACTCATTATTGTTGTTGTTAATCATTGTTGTTCTCGAATCGTATATTATTTTCTCGTTGTTGTTATGAATTATATGAACATGATTTGGTCGAATGATGTGTGTTGTGGTGTGGCTAAAAGAGGTTTTGAAACTGGTACCATTAGAACTCGAATTAAAGATCAATATTGGCTCAAAAATCATGATGTGTTGTTGTGTTTGGTGTCCTGTTAATCTTGTAGTCGAACCTTGAGCAGAAAATGGTGTTAACCGAATTGATGTTCGAGTCTTTGTTAATCTTCCTAGGTCGAACCTTAAGCAGTGAAGCGGGTAAATGAGGTCTAGAATAGGAAGAAAATTAAGGTTTGATTCAAGCTTAAATCATTGTGATTAAGTTGTGTTCAAGTTGGCATACTTGTGTTAAGATTTCATCTTGTTTGGTTTGCGTTTGTCCGTGGTTACATTCGTATGAATGGTGTTCAAAAGTACTCGTAAGGGTTAAGTTGGCATTAAGAGTTAGTCACTTGATTTCCTAGCCGAAACATGCTCACAAGGTGTTTGTAATGTGGTTTGAATAGAGTATAATGGGTATTTAAAATCTGAGTTTTTATCCGCATTGGCTCGCCTTGTGCTCAATGCGTGAGTTGGGTTCTACCCAACTCAAAGAATGAAAACCGAGTGTTTATAGTTGAAAGACTTGCCATTTGATGTGTCTTGAGTCATGTGTCTAAACACCATTAGACTCGCGTGAAAAAGGTTCTAGTTACATGTCGATACGCCAAACCAAGAGACCTTGTGTAGTGGTCACAAAGCTTACCTCGAAACTTGGTTGACACACTCCTTTTTTTCTTTTGTTTGGGTCGACCATTTGGCCGTAAAAGACACTCATTTGGGTGCTCGTTTCATTGGTCTTACAACGGATACACACCATGAGA